>JARHVA010000911.1:600000-887500 GCA_037957365.1 Torreya grandis | reverse complement strand
TTATTTAATGTGATATTAACCTTGTTCATGATCACTTAAAGTGCATATTTGGGCCATTTATGAATGTGGTACGATTTTAATAGGTATAAAGGTGTTATAAATGATTTACCAACATCTAATATGTTGTATTCCTTTTTAGGAGTGTCATTCCTATCTAAAAATTGCAAGTTCTTAACTAAAATCAAGAAAATAGTGAGAAAAAGAGTTTTGGAAGTTGTATAGCCTATAGAGAAGAGTGGCACATGGAAAAATATCATGTAGTGACCCTTAAAATTTCATAACTCCATTTAAATTATTTATCATATTTTAAAGTGTCAAAAATGGCTAAAAACCATTCTACTCCTCTATCACTCCACTAGACATGCAAAACTAGTCAACAAGTTTCTTATTGGGATGTCTAGTATGAGAAGGCTTAGGATAAATGCTCTTGTGGGTGATAATAAACTCAGTAAAATTTAATTTCATGATATGATTTCTAGGATTGATCACTTTTGATTTATGAACCATGATTAAGAATTTGATTGTCTCTTTCTACATGTTGTTTCATATACCCTATAGGTTTTCTCTTTGTATTAGCTAGTTCATACAATCCAATTGTTAAAATTACTTCCAAAGGATGTGGAAATATTTAACTTATAGTTTCCAGATTTGGTTTCATGTTTGGAGTTAAGTTTATAATTCAAAAATATCAATTTTTAGGTAAGGGCACCTTGTTATGTTGCAGATAAATTTTCACCATTTATAGAGTTTTCATGGCTTTGTGGTGGCTCTAGAGGATGGTGATATGTTTTATCTCATGTTTCCAATGTATTTTCATCTATATATCCTTTCAAGATCAGTCTCAAAGGAGATCATAAATAGATTTGTAGTCAACCTCTAACATAGTCAAACTTTCTTACATGACTATCATTTATAGTCAACTAAGTGAGGTGTTTTGAAGTATTGAGAATGTTCATGGAGAGATAATGAAGTTTGTAAAGAGTTTAAGCACACTCTTAAATAATAAAAATAAATATAATCCACTATAAGGATATGTGTTATCATGTTTCAACTTATTATTTTCCACACACAGTCCTCTACCATTAATGAACACATACATGTGCCTTATAATAGAGTAGTCATGTTTTATGGAGGCATTGTAGCTGGTTTATAGTTCCTTAGGGTTGTAAATGATCCATGTGATAATTGGAACAGGATATAAGATAATTTTTAGGGTCATACATTATACATATTATTTATAGTCTAATCCACTACCCTTTTCTGCTACTACAATTGAATCTACATGTGTCTCACAAAAGAATAAACACGTTGGAAGGAAGTATATAACTGATTTGAAGTAACTCAAGATGAAAAGCATCCATTTGAGGAATTTTATAAGTCTAATATGGGTTATAATCCCATATATTATGAGTATTATCTAAGATACACCTTCACTTTTTTGTGTCACACCTGCAAGTGTTACCTACAAGTGTTTATAGAGACTTGAAAAGTGTTTCATATAGGTATTTGGACATATTTAAAACATTAATTAAGGTCTTAGAGTATGGATGATGCAATAAAAATCAATAGTGAGACCAAAAAATAATTATTTAGGCTTGTAGTGTCAGGTTCAAGTGAGAAGGGGATTTTAGGGACTAATTACCTTAAAATCTCCAAACATAGACCCTACCGTACTTTTAATATTTTCATGATAAATTATCTTGAGGTCTTGACTAGTCCAAATGGATCCATATTATATCCCTCATGTAAGGGTAATATATTTATAAAATAAGAGTTGGTTTATTCAAAATATTATGATTTTTTAAGGCCTCTCTCCCATACAATCCTTCACTATAAGTTTTTAATTTTTTCTATAGTAGCTTGAGCTTTCAAAGTGACCCCACAATCCAAGGTGGTAAGACAAGAGCTTGTACTCATGGTAAAGGTCCTTATTAAAGAATGAAAAGTAAGGATAGCTCAAGGAACAAGTGAAGGAGTTTAAAATACATTTTTACATTTTTACTACCACCTACATTAGTTATGTTTCCTTCAGGATGAACATCTATAGTTCGATATAAAATGGAACATGTGAAGGTTTGGCATTCTGACTATTGATTGAAATACAATGCATAGTATAGATGTGAGTAACTAAGAAGGGATAATAGAGACATTTTTAATGGTATAATTCATAATTATACCATGAATAAATCATGAATGGCCACCTACAGGTGTGTTTTTGTCTCAAAAGAGTCACCTACAGTCAACTGTAGGATGACAATGTATGAGCATATGACATTTTGGTCTTATCACAAGTTTTCAAGAATAAGTGAGTTTAATGAGTTGTAAATGATCCTAAAATACTTTAATAAGGTCTTAAATCAATTCATATGGTCTAATATTACTATACACACCTACAGGTGTTTCCTTTTAGATAAGAAAATATAGTCACAAGTTGACTACCAACTAAGCATGTCTAACTGGAAGGTCTACCTTGAAGAATATAGCAGAGGTTTGAAGGATGAAAATGTTTAGAGTATGTTAATAACAACAATTATAATATTATTATTCTCAAGATAATGGAAAATTAGGCCAAATTTGGTTTTCATGAGACTTATAGTCAACATGCAAAATTCTATAGTCAGTGAGTCACATACAATTTGCCTTGAGGGTTTCAAGAGTTTGGGAGATGTTAATAATATAGTATAACTATATAAATTTTTAAATAATATCCCTAAGACTTATATAATCCTTTCATGTATTTATATCACTTTAAATAATAGAGAAAGTGCCATATGTTCTATCTCAAATAAAGGGTACTCCCAAAATATAGAAACCCTACAGGTTTAGAAAGTTGTGATGATAGAGTTAGTTGAATACTATAGGAAAATTTAAGGAGGGTATATAGATATGGGTTAAGCATTAACAAACATAAGTAAACTCTCAAAAACATGAAAAACCACTTAGAGGTGTTGGTGTGCAAAACACAAATTGAGCCTATTAGACTTAGTTTAGATCTCATGCCTAAAAGGGGTGTAATATATTTTATAACATCATATGAGAATTTTAGTTATTTTAAACACATTTATGGAGAGATATGAAGTATTATAAAACCTTTGGTGTGTAGGTGAAGTCATAGAGAAGCCGTATTTTGGCTCAAACTAACTCAGGCTTGTATAAAATGCCTTAGAAATATCTAGAGGTCAACTTTGAAGACTTATAACTATATGGACACATAACATGGAAGAATTATGATTTTTAAGATATTGGATAGTGTCATAAAAAATGTTTTAGTGGCATTTTTTAAAATATTGAATGTTAGGATTGTATGATCAATCTTTAAAAGTCAAAACTACTTTAAACCCTCCAAAACCCTTGGTAATGACCCGATGAGAATAATGAAGAATGAAAGGCATCCAAAAATTATATTTTGACTAGGAAATGACTTTGATCTTGTATAGGACTCCCCATATCTCTTTTCCACCAAGTTGACTTGTACCATTTTTGTACAAATAGGGTGATAAAGAGCATTTCTTGACAGATTTGTGTATTGCATAGGTACATAAGGGTTTCAAGAGATGAAAATAATTTTAGGGGGTATATTGGGACCTAATATAACCCATAATTTTCATTTATTATATCATATAATCTCACTAGTACCTTTTATAACACCTTCATCTTAGCCAGTGCAAACTAGCATAGTGAACAAGGAATGATCACCAAGTGAGAATATGGACAATCCAATTGGGAGGCCTTTTAAGGTTTACCTTATGGATATAATAGAATGAAGTTTCTTTATAGGTGTCACATAACCTTAAATATTTATTTTATCAAAAAAATGAAGAACTCTTTGATGCTAAGTGTGAAGAGTGAGTGAAAAGAGAGTGATTGTGACTGCAAACAGTGATAACTCATGTGTAGAAGAATACCAATGATTAGGGACACAACCAATGCATCGTTGGGAATGTTTATAACCACCATTAATATTTAAATAATCTCATATATCCATATTATATTTTGGAGAACTCCAATAAGGCCAAATGATGAAGGCATTTTCTAGGCAAGTAATTGAAGAGTCTTACCCCACATTTGAGGAGTTTCATGCATTTGAGGGACATTTGTCCAAGTAGACCATGCATGGTTTGTTCCATATTAATTTTTAATATATATGTAACTCCTATTCTTAGATTGACACATGTTATAGTGAATTTTATACTTCATTCTCCTCTCTTATCTCTCACATTCTATAAGTATTAGCCATTTTAGCTATTGTAGATTAATTCCACCCCATGTATGGTGAAGCCCTGCTAGTTTTGACATTGTAATTTGCCTTTGAAAAATAAATAAAATATATTTTGATTTCTTATATCATATTTTAAAAGTTTATGAAGAGATGTATATTGAATATTTAAGAGATATTCATCTATCCTTGCTTTCTCTCAATCCTTCCATGTTTGATGTAAGTTGTTCCACTCTAGCAGGTCATATGAAGTTTTGTCAATTTTATGGGTTTATTTTCAAGTGTAAAATTAGAATTAGTGTTTTAAATTGACCTATTTATCACTTAAATTGTATATCACTCATGCATATCACCTCCATATTTAAATAATAATGTTAGAGTATTCTAGGACTTGAAAGCTAGTGTTGTAGGTCTTGTTTCTTGGTGAAAGAAGTATGATGGTCTTGTTGACCATTTTAACCACAAGTTAAAATTATTCAACAATATATAGTAAAAAAATTTATATATGTATATATTATAATATCATTGGGTGAGTCATGTTTTATTTTATGTGAGTTAATGTCATATTGGCCTTGGTCATGGTCCATATTAGTACTTATGTCATTTTGAGTCACTTAGGGGTCATATATGGGTCATTAAATGAAGTGGTATGGTTTTTATTGAAATAAAAGTGTTATAAACTCATTATCAACATACCCCATGTCATTAACTATTATATTCCATATCATGAATGTCATTATTAATAGAAACTTGTAAATGTTAACTAAAAATCAAGAAAATAAATGAAAAAGAGGGAATTTCTAAAGCCAATAAGGAGAGTTGCACATGATAATATATTTTGGGATGGATATTAAAATTCCTTGGAATCATTTACATGCTTTTCATGGTTTTAAAGTTTAAAAAACTGGGCTAAAACCATTCCATCTCTCCATTGCTCCATTAGGTAAGCAGAACTAGTAAGTAGGTTTCTTCTTAGTATGGCCAATAGGAGGACTTCCAAGTGAAAATATATTGGTGGTGGATAATAAAATTTGTTATATTAATTTTAAAGTTTGGAATTGGAGTAATGGTGGACTATACTTTATGAACCATTCTTAACTAGTTGATTGTCCATTTATGTTTGTTATTTGCCACACCCAATATGTTTTGCTCCTGTTTGAGCTAGTCCATAAAACTCAATTGATGAATTTTCTTCCAGATGATATTTAATTACTTATATCATGTTACCCATGTTTTTTTTCATTATTATAAGTTATTTTATTGGTTAAATAGTTCAATTTGGAGGTTGATTTATGTTAGTACATTTGTAGTCAATTTTAACACTTGTGAAAAGGTTCTTTTTTTGTAATAGTTTCAAATGAGTGTGATATGATGTTATTCATGTTTTAAATATCATGATAATATCTCTCTTTCCAATTTTATTCTCACACCTATATATTTCATGGAGTGACAATCAAGGACATGGGTCAGATAGTCAATTTCCTACATTTTTATACATAATTAGTTGAGTGAGGTATATGAGGTCCTGAAGAGGTTTATAGAGATTCCATGAAGAGTTAAAAGGGATTTAAACACATTTTTTTTCATGATAAATAAATAAATATCCCTTCAAATGATAAAATAATGACTGTGATGACTATTTCCCATATATGCATAGTCATCCATCATGAATGAGCACCTACAGGGGCTATAAAGAAGACCATCATGTTGAAAGGGAGAAATTTCCTAGTTTCAAGCACTTAATTATTAAAGGGTATTGTTTTCATAAGGTGAAGAGGTTCAAGATTAACCATAAGTTCACACTCCATACATAGAGCCTATATCCATAACTCACTGCCTGCACATTGAAAGGTCCACCTATAAGTGGCACTCACAAAGATTTAAGATTATTTCATAATGATGTTCTAACATGTTGAGGCCTATATCAAGTTAGAGGAAGATGGATAATTATTTACAACCAAGTATAAGGTCATGCATCATGTACACTTCCCATGTTTACCTTCATTTCCTTATGCACTACTGTGTGTGTATGTACAAGAGACCTTATATAGAAACATCAGTATGGTCATGGAGAGATTTGACAAAATTTAAAACCCTCACAAAGCTTTCGGATGTTGAAGGTAATTTTACAACCATGTTTGAGACATTATACTAACAATCAGACTTGAAAAGTCACCTCAAGTGAAGGAATTTTGTTTTAGAGATAAGTTCCATAAAATCTCTAAAATAGAGCCTTGAGCACTTTTGGTGTCAACATATAACAATGTTGCATATAGTTTTGGTCAATAAAAATGATCATACCTTGCATCACTATCCTAAGATAACATCTTACACAAATAAGTGAGTAGTTTAGCCAATTGGTTTCCATGATAGAAGGCTCTAAAGTTACATATTTGTTCATTACATTCTTCTAGTGATGTCTACAAGATTTGAAATTCCAAGTAACCTTCACAACCTAGGTTGTAGTATGGAAGTACATCTTCATGTTAAGTGGCCTTGTTGAGTTGAGAGAGTACACCAGTGTTTTAAATATCATAAATCAAGGTTTGAGTAATATGATTTGGCCTATATATGCACCTATAAGTGTACTTTGGTTCAAAAGGGGAACTTATAATTGACTATAGGTATTTGCAATCTCATGATACAAAAATAGACATGGAAGCACCAACACTTGCTAGTGAAATATGCCTTAAAGGACCTCAATGGGGTAATATACCATGTATAACAAGTTTTAAGGATTGAAACACATCTAAAACACCCATTTTACTCCAAAAATGGTCAAATACAATTGACCGTAGTTTGACAGTGAGCTGGAATATAGTGGTCTAAATAATTGGCTTAGCATGGATGTGCAATAAAGTGATCTTGATGGTTGTTGAATGATATTTATTACTTAAATAATACCTTTTATAAATAATAAAATCTCTAATCATGTAGTGGACACCTATAGGGGCCACATTCTAAGCAATAATCAAGAAAACATAGTCAGTAGTTTAGACCAATCAAACTTAATAGAACAAAGACATGGTTGAGGATACAAGCATGGATGATATGAAGTTTTAATCATTGTAAACACATATAAAATTAAATTATCCATATTATTATACTCTCACATAATTAAAACAATACATGGAGAGGTTTTTAAAGGAAACACATACTCTACATTTAAGACCCTGCACAAAATGAGTTTCCAAATGAGTCTGTCTTGGGTTTTGAGATAGTTAGAGGTGTTAAAAATGAAAAAAATCCTTGAAATTAAAAATATATTGTCCTAATAAATTTTTAAAACTCCTCATACCACCCTTTGGTCTAATACAATAGGGGAAGTGTCATCTATTTTGTCTCAAATAAAGGGCACTCCCAAAAGATGTAAACTTGTAGGTTTTGAATAAAGAAGATGATAAGGTGAGCTACGGGTGGGTGAGACCTTTCAAGTAGATGTGGAGAGTTATGTCACATGTATAAAAACATGAAAAATCATGCACAAATATGAGAAATATGTTAGGGTGTTGTAAACCTACATGGATGTAGATAGACCTACATGGTCTAGACTAGGCATATTGCTCATTTCGGGGTTTGATAACACTTTTGAAATTATATGAACATTATAACCCATTATAACATGTTTATATATATATCAGGTGTTTCAAAGATTTTTGAATTTAAATAATACCATAAGGAAGCCATATTTTGGTTTAAAGCTAATTCAGGATATGCAAGATGAAGATCAAGGTTCAAGTAGGTAAGTTTGAAAGCTCACATATTCTTGGAGGATTTACATGGGAATCTAAGGAGTTAGGGTATTTTTAAGGAGGTATTTAAAAAATTATTTATGGAATTTTTTTTCCAATTGGATGTTAGACCTATATGAAAAAACCTTAAGGGTTAGAATTACTTAAAACCATCTCAAACCCTTGCTAAAGACCCGATTGGGAAAATGATGAAGAAGAGGCATAAAAATGACCTATAATTACATAGGAAGTGATTGTATATTATATATTAATCACTAGGGCTACTTCCCATCCATTTGAGTTGTACCCTACCTATAAAATAGGGCACAAAACTAGTTTCTTTGGTAGTTTTTGGAATTTTATATTTTCAAGGGAGATTCAAGGGATGTAAGTCATTTTGGGAGAGATATTGGGACTTAATATAACTCAAAAAATTCATTTATTTCCTCAAATAAGTGTAAAATTACCTCTATAAGTGCTTTCATCTCAACCAATCAAAATTGACATAGTTAACAAACTAGTGAGAGAGTAAAAACTTCAAGTGGGAGTCCTTTCAAGGTCTTCCTAAGGAATATTAGGCAATAAGGGGTCCTAAAAGGTTTCATACACTCATTTTTATGGATAATATTGGTAAATTTAAGGTAAATTTGGTGTCAAGTGTGAGAGGTGAGTGAAAGAGGAGTTATTTGGACTACAAGTAGTGATAACTCATGTGCATAAGAATATCAATGGTTAGGGATGAAACCAATGAATATTTATGATTATGTATTACCCATACATATTATTTAAATAATTTCACCTATCCCTATTCTACTATGAAACGTTCCAAGGAGGCAAAATGATGAAGGTAATTTTTATGCATGCAAATGAAGAGTCCTACGCCACATTTCAATATTTCCATGCCTTTGAGGGACATTTTTCCTATGAGACCTTAGATGGTCTATCTAGAAATTAATCATATTTTATATTTAACCATTTTTATTATCATGACACATGTCTTAGTGACTCTTGGACTTTATTCTCTTCTCCTCTCTCTTAAATTCTATAAGTAGTAGCCATTTTGGCTTTTGTAGACTAATACCACACCATGTATGGTAAATCCCTACTAGTTTTGAACATGTAATTTTCCTTAGAATAATAAATGAAATATATTTTGATTTCATATCTCATATTTTCAAAGTGTATGAAGATATGTATAGTGAATAGTTAAGAGATATATATCTATCCTTACTTTCTCTCAATCCTTCTATGTTTGAAGAAAGTGACTTCACTCTAGCAGGTCATAAAAATTATTATTATGTGTATGAATGTGTTCTAAAGTGTAAAATGAACCTTAGTATATGAAATTGATTTATGGTTTCAATTACCTTAGATAGTCTTCATGCACATCACCTTCATGTTGAAATACTAATGCTAGAGCATTATAAGACTTTTAAACTAGTGTTGTAGGCCTTGTCTCTTAGTGAAATAAGTATGATAGTCATGTGGAAATACTTCTAGTGTATTACCCCCTTATATTAGTTTATTTTCATGGAAAATTATATCCCTTTTCCTACAATCAAATAGTTAGGTGGGTTATAAGCACTTCAAGGCATATTTAGGGAGCTAGCCCTTAAACCTAGAGGTTTAATTATACTTATAGGTAAACCCCCATACCTAGAATTATTACCATGTTTCCCAAATTTGGATGAGGCTTGAACACCATCTTATAGGGTGAAATATTTTGTGATAACATTTTTGGCATGCCTGATGGGACCAAGGTCCAAGAGAGTGGAAAGATTTTTGGTGTGTTTTCCTCTAATAAGCTTTTGTAACCAAGCAAGATAACACCAATGATGACTCTGAATGAAATATTCTAGTTGTAAAAAACCTAGGTATCTCTTATTGAATTTTTTTTTATTAGTTATTGTGTTTACTTTGACCTATGAGGTTGATATGAATAGATATGGTGAATATCCCTACTTTGAGCCTCCTTGTTAGCCTTACTATGAACCACATTATACTCCTCAATAGTCTTATCATAATGGCTACCAATCTTATAAGCCATGGAATCCCTATGGTCCTCAATTACCTCTCCATATGGAAATAATATTTTTGGATAGCCCTATGAGGAAGGTTATCAAGAAAATTATCAATAAATACCTTTCTATAAATCCCAATGTGACCCTTACCAATCATACCATGATACATATCAACCTCAAGAGGATCCTTATAAGTCTTGTTATGAGGAATCAAATATTCCTATTGATTATACAAAAAGATACTACAAGACAAGGTATGAATTTTTATAAACTCAAATCCAACAACATAGACCTAGCCTAAATACTCATCATTACCCTCCTCCCCCTCCATCAACCTCACCTCATGTCAAATACTTCTTGGTACTCCTACCAAAGCTTCTAGATAATGAAGATAACATGGGGACATGGGATAATGAGTTTGATGTGATTTTTAATTATATCATGGAAATGTTAAGAGGTATTTCCCAAAGTTATATTCATGTGTTAGAAATAGTTAAAGGGAAAGAGGGAAATCAATGTGGTATCAAATAACATATAGACTTGGAAAATAAGTGTCTTCACTACTCAATAGATAGGCTAAGGATGTGGGAAGAAAAAGAGGATAAGAATGAACATGTTGTTGAATATCCTTAAAGAGGCTATTGGTAAGGTGAAATTTCTATTGATATAGGTGTTTTTCCTTATAACCAACCCAAACTATCACTTCCTCATGAACTTACCAGTGAATTCCTCTTTCCTAAATCCATTTACAAGCCTTCCACTACATATCACACTCTATCTCTAATGCATAATCCCTTTACCACACCTCATTCCTTACCTCTAACTCATGAGCCTATCCATAAACCTTCCACCCCACCCCTTCTTGAAAAGGAACCCATTTTTAGGGAAGCAAATGAAGAGGAAAGAGCTCAATTCACAGCTGATCAAAAAGATGTCATGAGTAACTATGAAGAGGAAATCACCATAGGGTCTCCCCTTGGTGAATAGAAGTGCACCTCTACCTTCTTTAATGAAGAGAAATATATTAAATATCATTTTGTATTTGTCTATGAGGAATGTGGCCAAGAATTGAAAGAGGAAGTGCTTGATAAGGACCCCATACCTGTTGTCCATGATGAAGAAGCTATTGAACATGATGGTCATGAGAATATGAATTATGGAAGAAATTTCATGTCATAAATCAGGAGTTTGAAAAAATTAATGTTTCAAATTTTTATCCTAAGGATTATAAACTTGATCATGAAGTTTTTTATCATCTCAAACATGAGATTGAGTGTGATTTCAATAATAGAGAGCAATTTTAAGTCATTCTTCAAGAGGTTATAGTCCTAGAATAACTTCATGAGACCAAGGTAGAAGATATAGTCCTTAAAGAGTATTTCATATCTTATCTTAATATTGAATCACCCTTAGATGAATTATAGCAAAAAGAAGGTTAGCTTGGTGACCTCATACATCAAGAAGATAAAGTTGAAGAGGTAGTGGTTCTAGATGACAAGGAGCACACAAATGATTAGCAACCACAAATGAAACTTTTTCAAGATCTTAAAGATATTTGCCAAGTTGAAGTCCAATTACGTGAAAATTTGGAGAAAGAGTTTTCTATGGAAAAAATGACCAAGATTGGGTGGAGTATGTAGAGCTCCTTGATGAACTTGAAGATATTGTAGCTATAAAGGAACCTAATCTTGTTGAGAGCACCATGGAAATGAAGAAGGTGTGCCTTATTGAAACACCATTAGAGGCTATATTTGAGAATTACTATTAGAATTTTGAATCTATTTGGACACAAGGAGAGTTAATTTCCATAGCATACCTAGTTAGAACTACTTTGTTTTCATTGAACATCATGCCAAAGAAGTTGGTAAACACCATGAAAAAGATAGAGGCATCAATACCAAGGATCAAAATGCAACATGCCTAATTCATTCATTCATTTCATGGATCAAAAGAGGTTTCAAATTTCCCATTTGATCTAGGAGGAAGTGTTTATTTTACGTTAGTTTGTGTTTGAGTTAGTTAGTTTGGTTTGGTCTATATGTTCCATAAGTGCTCATGAAGCAAAAGTGTGTGTTTGCTTAGTTTCTTGTCTTGTGTGTTGTTTCTTGTTATTTTTATTATGTTTTAGTCTATTTAAAAGTAAAATTGTGTGTAAAATTTGTGTATAGGTGACTCCATAAACCAATGTATAGGAAAAGGCTATTGGTCTTAGGCATAGAAAGCATACCACCGTTGGGAAATCACCAAGAATGTTGATCATTTTGACCACAAGTCAAAATGAGTCAACCCCCTATAGTTAAAAAATTGATATAAGGGTATAGTATAATGTCATAGGGTGTTTCATGTTTCATTGATGTGATTTAATGTCTTATTAGCCTTGGTCATAGTCCATATTAGTCCTTATGTCATTTTGAGTCACGTAGGGGTCATATATGGGTCATTAAATAAAGTGGTATGGTTTTGATTGAAAATAAGTATTATAAACTAATAATAAACATCCCCCATATTTTTACCTATCAGATTACATATCAAGAATGTTATTATTAACAAAAAATTGTAGGTGTTAACTAAAAATCAAGAAAATAAGTGAAAAAGAGGGAGTTTCAAAGGTTATATGGCCCATAAGGAGAGTGGCATGTAGAAAGAGCTTGTGTGATGGATATTCAACTTACATGTACTCAATTACTCACTTGAAATGATTTATAAGTTCCAAAATTAGATAAAACCATTCCATCTCTGCATCACTCTACTAGGCAAGTAGAATTAATAAGCATGTTTCTTCTTGGTCCAGCCAATAGGACTTACAAGTCAAAATATCTTGATGGTGGATATTAAACTTGTTCAAATTAATTTTCATGCTTTAATTTTTATGAATGGTGCATTATACTTTATGAACCATTCTTAACAAGCTGACTATCCATTTTTGCTTATTGTTTCCCACACCCTACAAGTTTTGCTCCTATTTGAGCTAATTCATACAAATTAGTTGATTATTTTAATTATAGATCATTTTTAATTTCTTATATAATGTTCCTCATGTTTATTTTCATTATTTTAAGTGATTTAATGGGTTAAATATTTTAATTTATAGGTTGATGTATGCTAGTGAATTAATAGTCAATTTTAACACTTATAGAAAGGTTCTTTCTCTACAATAGTTTCAAATGTGTGTGATATTATGTGGTTAATGTTTTAAATCTCATGAAAATATCTATCTTTATAAATTTTAATCTCACACCTATATTTTTCATGGAGTGACAATCAAGAACATGGGTCACATAGTCAATTTCTTGCATTTCCATACACAGTCAATTGAGTAAGGTATATGAGTTCCTAAAGAGGTTCATAGAGATGATATGAAGAGTTTAAATGTGGTTTAACACATTTTTTATACCTTATAAATCAATAAATATCCCTTCAAATGATAAAATACTGACTATGATGACTATTTCCCATATATGCACAGTCATTCATCATGAATGAGCACCTACAAGTGTTATAAAGAAGACCATCATGTTGAAAGGGAGAAATTGCATAGTTTCAATAACTTCATGGTTGAAGGGTCTTATTTGAATAAGGTGAAGAGGTTAAAGATGAACCATAATCTCACACTCCATACATAGAGCCTATATCCACAACTCACTGCCTGCACATTGAAATGTCCACATACATGTGGCACTAATAGAGATTTAGGATTGTTTCATAGGAATGTTATAACATGTTTTGAGGCCTTCATCAGGTTAGAGGAAGATTAATATTCATTAAGAACCAAGTATAAGGTCATTCATCATTCACACTTCCCATGTTCACCTTTACTACCTTATGTATTGTTGTGTGTGCATTTATAAGTGACCTTACATAGAAACCTGAATATGGTCATGGAGAGATTTGACATACTTTGAAACCCTCATAAATCTTGTGGATGTTGAATGTACTTTGTTAATTATGTTTGAGACATTGGACTATCAAGCAGACTTGAAAATTCACCTCAAGTGAATGAATTGTGTTTTAGGGACAAGTTCCCTAAAATATCTAAAATAGAGCCCTAAGCACTTTTGGTGTCGATATATAACAGTGTTGCATATAGTTTTGGTCAATCCAAATGATCATACCTTATATCCATATCTTATGGTAACATCTTGTAAAAACAAATGAGAAGTTTGTCCAATTGGTTTCCATGCTAGAAGGCTCTAAAGTTATATATTTCTTCACTGTGTTCTTTTCGTGATGTCTACAGGATTTGAACTTTCAAATAACCTTCATAATCCAAGCTATAGTGAAAACTTATAGATTCATGTTAGGTGGCCTTATTGATTTGAGAGAGTACACCAGTGTTTCAAAGAGCATAAATAAAGGTTGGAGTACAATGTTTTGGCCTATAGATGCACCTAGAGGTGTACTTTAGTTCAAAATGGCCACCTATAATTGACTGTAGTTATCTACAGTCTCATGATACAAATCTAGAATGAAAGGACCTAAATGGGATAATAGACCATGTGAAATATGTTTAAATTATTGAAACACATATACAACACCCTTTTTACTCCAATAGTGGTCAACTATAGTTGACTGTAGTTTTATAATGAGCTGGAATATAGTGGTCTAGATGATTGGCTTAGAATGGATGAAGTAAAGTGATATTAACGATTATATAATTTTATTTATGACTTAAATAAGACCTTATATCAATAATACAATCTCTAAAAATTTAGTGGACACTTACAAGGGTCACCTTCTAAGTAAGAATCAAGAAAACATAGTAAGCAATCTAGACCACTCAGACCTAATGGAGTAAAGACATGGTTGAGGATTAAAGCATGGATGATAAGAAGTTTTAAGAATTTTAAAAACTTAGATAATGAGAGTATAAATATTGATAGACTCTCATATAATTAAAACAAGACATGGAGATTTTTTTTAAGTCAACAAGCAATCCACATTTAAGTCCCTACGCACAATGAGTTTCCCCATGAGTTTGTCTTTGGTTTTGAGATAGTTAGAGGTGCTAAAGATGAAACCTAGCCTTTAAATTCAACATAGAGGGTCATCATCACCTATAAAAACTCTTCATTCCACCCTTTTGTCTGAGATAATAGGGGAAGTGTCCTCTATTTTGTCTTAGATAGAGAGCTCTCCCCAAATATGCAAACTTGTAGGTTTTGAAGAAAGAGGATGATAAGGGGGGCTAGGGGTGGGTGAGGCATTTCAAGGAGATGTGGAGAGTTGTGTCAGATATATGACAACATGAAAAATCATGCATAGAGGTGAGAAATATTTTAGGGTGTTTTAAACCTATAAGGATACAGATAGGCCTACATGGTCTAGAATAGGCCCATTTCTCATTTGGGGGTCTGATAACACTTTTGAAATTATCTAAAAATTATAACCCATTGTAACATTTTTAAAGAGATATATTAGGTGTGTCTAAGCTATTATAATGTAAATAAGACCATAAAGAATCCATATTTTGGCTTAAATCTAATTCAAGGTATGTAGGATGAAGAGTAAGGTTTGATTAGGCAAGTTTGAAAGCTCACACTTTCTTGGAGGCTTTACATGGGATTATGTGGATGTGTGGGATGTTTAAGGAGTTATTAAGCAAATTCTTTATGTAATTTTTTTTCCAATTGGAATTTAGACATGTATGAATAAACTTTAAGGGTCAGAAGTGCTTAAACCCCTCGCAAACCCTTGTGAAGGACCCAATTTGGAAAATGATGAAGAAGAGGAATCAAAATTACCTATAATTACCTAGGAAGTGATTGGATATTATATATAACTCATTAGGGATACTTCCCATCCATTTGAGTTATAATTTACCTATACAGATAGGGCACAAAACTAGTTTCTTTGATAGTTTTTGGAATTTTATATGTTAAAGGGAGAGTCAAGGGATAAAATTAACTTTTGGAGATATTTTGGGACTTAATATAACTCATCATGTGGATTTATTTCCTTAGATAAGTTCTCAAGTTCCTCTATAAATGCCTTTATCTCAGCTAGTCAAAATTGGCATAGCGAACAAAATAGTGAGAGAGTGAAAACTTCAAGTGGAATTTATTTTAAGGTATATCTAAGGAATATAAGGCCATGATGGGTTATAAAAAGTTTCATACACTCCTATGTATGGATCATATTTATAAATTTAAGGCATATTTGGTGCCAAGTGTGAGAGGTGAGTGAAAGCGGATTTATTTGGACTGTAGGTAGTGATAACTCATGTGTAGAATAATATCAGTGGTTAGGGATGAAACTAATGCATGTTAATGTTTTTTTATAACCATTACCTCTTATTTAAATCATTTCTCCTATCCCTAGTCTATTTTGGAATTTTCCAAGGAGGCCAAATGATGAAGGCATTTTTTATGCATGTAAATGAAGAGTCCTACACCACATTTCAAGAGTTTCATGCCTTTGAGGGACATTTTTCCTATGATAACTTTTATGATATATATCACACTTAATATTATTTCATATTTAACCCATTTTATTATCATGATGCATTTCCTAATGACTTTTGGACTTCATTTTCTTCTCCTCTCTCTCAAATTCTATAAGTAGCCATTTTGGCTCTTGTAGACTAATACCACACCACGTATGGTGAATCCCTATTACTTTTAAATTTGTAATTTACCTTAGAATAATAAATGAAATCCATTTTTAGATCACATCTCATATTTTCTAAGTGTGTGAAGAGATGTATAGTGAATAGTTAAGAGATATCTATTTATCCTTGTTTTCTCTCAAACCTTCTATGTTTGATGCAAGTGACTTCACTCTAGTAGGTCATACAAATATTTGTTAAGTGTATGGATCTATTATAAAGTGTATAATGAGCCTTAGTATCTATAACCAATAAATTGTTTCACTTACCTTGGATATTATTCATGTACATCATCTTCATGTTGAAATATTAATGATAGAGCATTTTATGACTTTTAAACCAGTGTTGCAGGCCTTGTCTCTTAGTGAAAAAAGTATGATAGTCATGTGGAAATCCTTCTAGTATACCACCCCCTTAAATTAATTTATTTTCATGTAAAATTTTGTCCCTTTTCCCACACACAAATATTTATTTAGGTAATAATCACTTTAAGGCATATTTAAGGAGCTAGACCTTAAACCTACAGGTCTACTTCTACCTATAGGTAAACCCACATACCTATAAGTATTCCCATGTTGCCAAAATTTGGAGGAGGATTGAACACACTCCATTAAGGTATAATATTTGGTGACAATAGGTATTTTGGAATTGATTTTGGTGTATCACCCCCTTAGATTAGTTTTATTTCATGCATACTGTAGAGTAATTTCCTACTCTATGTCATATTTAATTATTTTTTATTTGAGCACTGCAATTTTGGTTATTCAAGTGAAGTGGTAGAATTTAAAAGTAGAGGGCCGGTTCATTTTGCCCAAGTGTTGAGATGTAGTGGAAGCTGCCAAGTGTCACCCTCTGAGCAAGTCTTTTTCCCCTTCTTGTTTCCTTTGTCTCATTTTTGCCCGAGTATTAGTTCAAGTGGATGCTGCCAAGCATCGCTTTCTAGGAGACAAAGCCGACAGTTGACATCCCCCGAGTCACCTTTTTGTAAACTTTGAGAACTACAGATTGTGACACATACCTAGTAGCAGTTAAGCGAAATGCACCATGTGTCAGCATATGCGTCTTATATCAGTGTCTGCACTTCATTCAGAGACTTTCACCATAAGGCAGCAGAGAAGATGAAAAGCACCAAGTGGTAGTTGCAGAGGCCCTAAAATCCCTTTTTGGAGAAAAATCACAAGTCACCATCTGCCAGCATTTGGGAAGCCATGAGTCTAATGCTTTCCATTCAACGCACAAAGGCGTCATTTTATTTTGCTTAAGTGCCACAAAGCAGCGGATGCTGCCAAGTGTCACTCTCTGGGTCTCCCTCTTCTCCATTCATAGAAGAAGTGAAAGATGCCACTTATCTTCCTCGAAGCCTCAGAAGTCTCCACATGTCAATGCTCAAGAGAATCATCGCCAAGCTCTATTAACAAATATGAAATGGCGGTGGGTCTCGGGTGTTACTTCAAAAGTCTATAGAAGCTACCAAATGTCACCATCCATAGGAGTCTGATATATGCCCCTAATGGTACTACAACATAGCCAAAGGGGAGTGAAAAGAGTCGCGTGTCTTCGATGAATCAGGCAGAAGGTGCCAAGTGTCATTTTTTGGTGTATTCTAGGTGATTAAGGGGATTTTTAGAAAATTAACCAAGTGTCCTCTCCTATTTCAAACATAGCAGAGTGTTTTGTGTATCAGTTGCCAAAAGCAAAATGGAGGGAAAATTAGTTGGAGTTAATTTGAGTAGATGAAACAGTTCATCGAGTAGATTTTGGAGCCACCCACAGCATTGAAGGCACCATCTGATTGTCTCCTATGAGTGAAGGATAGAGAAGATTGCATGGGAAAGAAAGTATAGGGAGACATCCGGGGATATAAAAGAAGAAGAATTGTAAAATCTAAAAAAAAAAGAAGGGGGGAATTCTCATAGTTTTTGACTTTCAGAGTTTTTGACCAATAATATCATTTGCTTTTGTTACATTTTCTTGAGTTGAAAGGTTTATATGACTGTGTGTGTTTCTGCATCTTTTGTATGACTGGAAGATTCAATAAGAATATTGAACACTATGCCCTTGTTGATGTCATCTGTGTCATTTGCAAAGTAGTCTATGTTGTAGATTTTCTAGTGTTGTGATTGGAAATGTTATTTTCTTCTGTCCCATTTTCTGGAGTCTGAAGTTCTACATAACTATGCATGACTTTTGTGCCTCCTATGTGATTGGAAGATTATATTAAGAAGATTGAACACTATGCCTTTGTTGACAATTCCTATATCTCAGCAAAAGACTCCCCTGTTGTGAGCCTTTGTTTCTGTTATTCCAATATTTTACATTGATCATGCACTTGTCTGCTCTTAAATGTAATAGAATCACATAATAGTTTCACTGTGCTCAGGTTAGGATTAGGATTACTCTCAGGCGCATCACCATAGTTAGGTTTCCATTCCTGCATTTTGCATTTTTGTTTAGTCTCCTATCCCTTTTCCCCAACACCCAATATAAAAGAAGAGACCAGCTTCTTTAAAATTTGGAGGTTGTTTTCAAGCTACATTGTCCCACAGCTTGAAACTTCCAATTGTTGTTGATTAAGATCTAGTGCCATTTTAAGACATCAACAATTTTTGGCATGCCCGATGGGACTAATATTTCAAGGAGTTGAAGAATTTTGGTGTATTCTTCAGCCAATCTACCTTTGGAGGTTTTTATCGACACCAACAATGACTCTGTGTCACTAGCCAATCAAGCAGTATCATTAAGAAATCCCTTTGGTATGTATAACTCGGTAACTCATAGCTATGAGTCTTATTCTCCTTCAAATATGTTTTATTGAGAACAAGCTTCTCCTAGAATCATGTCGAGTAATGAGGATGCATATTGTTATGAGCCACATCAATATTATGCCCAGTCCCCCCAATATGTCTCATCCCATGTTGAACCTAACCTTATTTTCACTTTCAAAAAAGCATTGCTGGGATTTTAAAAAAATGTGTTAGAGCTTGATAATAGAAGGAGATGTGATCAAGAAATTCCTTTTCAAGTCATCTATCAAGTGAGGGAGGCAATAGACCTGATCAAAAGTGAGTGGGATCCCATTAAAAGGGCATATTGGCAAGAGCTTACATACAAAATGTTAGATGTGTGTGGATTGATTGCATTTATAGAAGAGAGGCTAGGCGTTCATGAGAACCAGCCTTATCAAATCTACCAAACTTCATATCCACCACCACAAATTCTAGATCAGGCATATGCCACCCCTATTCATGGGCAAGGTCAAAATTGTCAAGGTCAATTCCCCAATAATGCAGAGCCCATGTTAGTAGCAAGTCAGGATGACCCCAGACCCTCACTTCTTCCTCAACTCTCCCCCACCATTCCTCATAAGGCTCCTCACTTCCATGAAAATTCCTATGAGCCTGCTTCTGAAGAAACTTCTTATACCACTCCCCAGATCTTTCAGCATGATGACGAGTCTCGAAGTTGGACCGAAGAGGATGATGAAGCAGTTGAAAACTTTGCAGAGGAGTGCATTCAATTCATGGCTAGTCAAGAGGATTTCATCAGTACAGAGGAGGAGGAGATCACCATAAACTCTCCTTTTGATGAGCAAGAGGATAAGCCACAAGGTTTTTCTTTAACTTTTAATGAGGAGGAGATCATTTCTGATTTTTTCCTCACTCTGCAATAGGATCTGGAGGAACACAGACACTCCCTCGACCAAGTCATTGAGATAGGAGGCGCTGAGCTAGTTTTAGATGAAGAAGAAAGCCCTGAGATTCAAATGAGTATGCAGAAGAGATGCCAGCCTTTTAATTCATCCTTGCAAGAGGATGAAGTCATCAAAGAGCATGATGATGAAATAAAGCTAGAATATGAAGATGTGACAAAAGATAATGGATATCAAAAGGCATAACATGAAGAACCAATAGCCCATGATTTCTTGATGACACTTGACAACATGAAGAACCAGTATCTGACGAGCATTCAAGGACAAGAAGAGTTCATGGGTGTCTAATACACATTTTGCTTAGACTCATTCGAGTGCAGGCAGACCTATGTGACTGGTGCAAAGAACATTACATCAATGACATATCCGTTGCAATCACTAGTATGGCAATGCAAGTTGTCTTGTCATAAAGAGGACGTGGGAAAGTTTGTTTTCAATCTCGAAGGAAAATAAGGATTTTTAATCAATGTAATTAGGTAGTTTCCATTCCTGCATTGCTTTGTTTTGTTTTTCTTTCCCGCTTTTCCTTTAAAATAAGCATTTTAAACACGAAGTCGGTGTCTTAGAAATTATTTATTTTTTGCCACAATAAATGCTTCCCCAAATCTTTCAAAATCTCCAAGGTACCTTGCACTGCATAATGTGTCCACCTCACTGTTTCCCAAAGATTGAGTAGGATTTGCTAATGGTCGCCTTAATGTAATGTTATTTGGAACTTGATAGGCCCATAAAAATCCCTTAGCAAATTTTAAAGTTTACAAACTCTCAAGCATTCCTGTGAAATTATCTTGCTTAATGTGATTATGGCACCTAGTGAAACTTGTTTTAGCAAGCATGTTTTTATCTTGCAAAAGGTTTATACCAGGTTATTATACAAGAGATTTAGAGATGGCAGGAACATCAGAAACACCCAAGAAGAGAGGAAGGGTGCAGTCCCAATTAGACCCAAAAGAGGAAGAACAACCTTCACAGCGCCCAGTGCAGAGCACTGTAACTTCTCGTCAGGTAGGAATTACTCCCCCTCCTCCCTCTCAATCCATGCCTCCACCTAGCCAAATGACACCTCCCACCACTGTTGCCATTCCCATTTCACAATTCAATTCATCCTTGATGCCTCAGGCCTTAACGTTAGCCTATTTCTCCCCCTCCATTCCCAAAAAAATGCCCCTTCAACTCACCCCTAGCTAGCCAATGGTTCTCCAATACGGCCTACCATAAGGATTTCCCTTTGTAGGGG
This sequence comes from Torreya grandis, assembly GCA_037957365.1. Classification (NCBI taxonomy): domain Eukaryota; kingdom Viridiplantae; phylum Streptophyta; class Pinopsida; order Cupressales; family Taxaceae; genus Torreya; species Torreya grandis. The sequence continues at coordinate 865,982 of JARHVA010000911.1, read as the reverse complement.
GATATATTGCATCCCCTTCCACTTTCCAGATGTAGGTTGATGCCACAAGGAAGGTAAGAGAAGCCTGATTAGAGAAGAAGAAGAGTAAAATGAATAAAGTGCCAGTGGTGCCACATTTGAGGTCACAATTTGACCCCATTCAATAGCAACTGACGGTGACCCATTTGTCACCCAACGTTGCCAAGCCAGTTAAACAAATTTGGCTAGAAGACTACACCATGAACGTAGTGGCCATCGACATGTCCCTATTTAGGCCTCAAGACAGAGTCGAGCTCATGACCGAATCCACTTTTATGGTCACAGAAGATTATTTGACGATATCAAGGAGACTACAGAAGATGGAGGCTGACCTGGCCACATAAAAGGCAAACTACAATATTTTGGCCAAACAAATAAACCAGAAGGATAATGAGATAGCTAGTCTATAGAAATAGTTACAAGATATTATTTCCCTCCAGACTCAATGGGCAATTTAGGCCCAAAATGATTCTTTAAAAGTAGAGCTTGTACTTGCCAAGGGTGCAGCAATAGCTCTAAGATGGGAAAACACAACATTATAGGGAAGAATCAAAGGACTCCAACTGTAGGTTACCCAATCACAGCAAGGGTTGTTGGAAGAACAGAATAAGGGTGTGGCTTTTCAAGCCCAGCTCCAGGCAGAGCAGCAGCAGACCGCACAACTAGCAATTAAGCTAGCCAATAGGCCAAGAGGTATCAAAATGGTGTAGCTAGTGAAGGAAGTCTAGAAGTCAGCATGGGAGAGAATCTCTTTGGAGATTCTCTAGCTTAGGCCACTTTTCACCTTCCTACGCCATGCACAGCAACTGTGTGAGATGGTCAAGAATCTAATACAGAGTGCTTTGGCCATGATCTCCTAGAGAGTTTTAGACTCTCATTCTTTATTGGAGAAGCTCTACAACTCAAGGGATGCAACATTGGTAGCTATGGGGATTCCTAATAGAATGGCCACTGTGAAATGGGTCAATGAGGAGCTTAGTCGTAATGCCACAGCCAATAACTGTAGAAGCTGTCTCGATGTCATTGAAGAAGGCATCGGCAAAATGAGGCAACACATTAAAGATCTAGTGTAATTGGGCCTTCCTTCCCCATTTTTAGATGTAAGGATGGTGCTGCTAGTGGATCAAATCCAACCATTGATGTTGGCCAGGCAAAGGGATCAAACAATTTTCTAGAGCTTGCGAGATGATTCTCCAACCTTTGAGGTCAAAAATGTTCTAATCCCTATTTTCTGGCTAGAATCCAAGCTAAAAGCCACTACCCAGATCTTGCAAACCTTTTCACATAAGGATCTCATTAGCTTGGATTTGGCTTTTGATGAGTTGCAGAGAAAGGAAGGATTATCCGACCATGAGTGGTCTATCTTCTAGACAGCTCTTTTGAAGCTATAAATTTTGAAATTTTGATTGAGTGGGAGTCAGGTTCTATTTGAGTAGGCTCAAAAGCCCTGATGGTCACCAATAAATATAGAGTAATTTCCTACTCTACGTCATATTTAATTATTTTTTATTCGAGCACTACAATTTTGGTTCTTCGGGTGAAGCGGCAGAATTTTGAAACAGAGGGCTAGTTTGTTTTGCCCAAGTGTTGAGATGCAGTGGAAGCTGCCAAGTGTCACCCTCTGAGAAGGTCTTTTTCCCCTTCTTGTTTCCTTTGTCTCATTTTTTCCTGAGTATTAGTTTAAGCAGATGTTGCCAAGCATCACTTTCTAGGAGACAAAGCTGATAGTTGGCATCCCTCGAGTCACCTTTTTATAAACTTTGAGAACCACAAATCGTGCCACATACCTAGTAGCAGTTAAGCAAAATGCACCACATGTCAGCATCTACATCTCATATTGGCATCTGAACTTTATTCAGAGACTTTCACCATAAGGTAGTAGAGAAGATAGAAAGTGCCAAGTGGCAGTTGCAGAGGCCCTAAAAGCCCTTTTTGGAGAAAAATTGCAAGTCACCACGTGTCGGCATTCGGGAAGCCATGAGTCCAATGCTTTCCATTCAACACATAAAGGTGTCATTTTATTTTGCTTAAGTGCCACAAAGAAATGGATGCTGCCAAGTGTCACTCTCTAGGTCCCCCTCTTCTCCATCCATAGAAGAAGTAGAAGATGCCACTTATCTTCCTCGAAGCCACAGAAGTCTCCACATGTCAATGCCTGAGAGAATCATCGCCAAGATCTATTAACAAATATGAAACAATGGTGGGTCCTAGGTGTTACTTCAAAATTCTATGGAAGCTACCAAATGTCGCCATCCATACGAGTCTAATATATGCCCCTAATGATACTATGGCACAGCCAAAGGGGAGCGAAAAGAGCCGCGTGTCTTCGATGAATCAGGCGGAAGGCACCAAGTGTCATTTTTCGGTGTATTCTAGGTGATCAAGGGGATTTTCAAAAAATTGACCAAGTGTCCTCTCCTATTTCAAACATAGCAGAGTGTTTCATGTATCGGTTGCCAAAAGCAAAATGGAGGGAAAATCGGCTGGAGTTAATTCAAGTAGATGAAACAGTTCATCAGGTAGATTTTTGGAGTCACCCATAGTATTGAAGGCATCATCTATTTGTCTCCTATGAGCGAAGGATGGAGACGATTGCATGGGAAAGAAAGTATAGGGAGACATCTGAGGATATAAAAGAAGAAGAATTATAAAATCTAGAAAAAAAGAAGGGGGGAATTCTCATAGTTTTAGACTTTCAAAGTTTTTGACCAATAATATCATTTGCTTTTGTTACATTTTCTTGAGTTGAAAGGTTTATATGATTGTGTGTGTTTTTTCATCTTTTGTATGACTAGAATATTTAATAAGAAAATTGAACACTATGCCCTTGTTGATGTCATCTATGTCATTTGCAAAGTAGTCTATGCTGTAGATTTTCTAGTTTTGTGATTGGAAATGTTATTTGCTTATGTCCCATTTTCTAGAGTCTAAAGTTCTACATAATTGTGCATGACTTTTGTGCCTCCTATGTGATTGGAAGATTCTATTAAGAATATTGAACACTATGCCTTTGTTGACAATTCCTATATCTCAGCAAAAGACTCCCCTGTTGTGAGCCTCTATTTCTATTATTCCAATATTTTACATTGATCATGCACTTGTCTGCTCTTAAATGTAATAGAATCACATAATAGTTTCACTTTGCTCAAGTTAGGATTAGGATTACTCTCAGGCACATTGCCATAGTTAGGTTTCCATTCTTGCATTTTGCATTTTTGTTTAGTCTCCTATCCCTTTTCCCCAACACCCAATACAAAAGAAAAGAGCAACTTCTTTACAATCTGGAGGTTGTTTTCAAGCCGCATTATCCCATAGCTTGAAACTTCCCATTGTTGTTAATTAAGATCTAGCACCATTTTAAGACATCAACACATACTTCTATCCCTTTTCTCACAATCAAATAGTTAGTGTAGGTGATAAGCACTTCAAGGTAAATTTAGGGAGATATCCCTTAAACCTAGAGGTATAATTATACTATAGGTAAACCCACATACATATAAGTATTCCCATGTTTCCTAAACCTATAAAAGGCTTGAATAACCTCCTCTAAGGTGAAATATTTGGTGACAACAATTTTGGCATGCCTAGTGGGACCAAGGCCTAAGAGAGTGTATATATTTTTGGTGTGTCTTTCCTCTAATAATATTTTGGAATCAAGTAAGATAACACCAATGGTGACTCTAAATGAAATATTTTGGTTGTAATCAGCCCATGTATTTTTTATTAAAAGTTTTGATCAGTTATTGTGTTTCCTTTGACCTATGAGGTTGATTTGAATAGCTATGATGAATATCCCTACTATGAATCTCCTTATCAACCTTGTTATGAACCATATTATACCCTTAAATAGTCCTATCACAATGGATACCAATCTTTTGAGGCATGGAATCCCTATGTTCCTCCATTTCCCTCTCTACATGGACATCATATTGTTGGATAGCCCTATGAGGAAGGCTACCAAGAATCCTATTAATAAATGCCTTCCTATAAATCCTAATATGACCCCTGCCAACCATAACATGATGCTTATCAACCTCAATAGGATTAATATGAGTATTTTCATAGGGAATAAGATGATCCCATTGATTTTACACAAATATATTGTAAGGATAGATGTGAATTACTATAGACTAGAATACAACAAGTTAAAGCTAGCTTTAATCCCCATCATTACCCTCCTCTTCCATCAGCCACATCTCATGTAAAATCCTTCTTGGTACTCAAACTAGAGCTTATATATGGTGAAGATAATATATAAACATGGTATAATGAGTTTGATGTGCTTCCTAATCATCTCATGAAATGGTTAGGAAGTTTTGTCCAAAAATGGATGAGTGCATGGATGGTGGTTGAAAATGAAACCCAATGGGATATTCAAATGTAGTTTTACTTGGCAAAGAAGTGTATTTAATAATAAATAGATAGGCTAAGGATATGGGAAGATAAATAACTTGAAATTTAATATTCCACTATTAAAGATCCTCTTTGGTAAGGTGAAACTTCTATTGATGTGGGTGTTTTTATTTTTAACCAACCCAAATTGTCACTTCCCTATGAGCTTACTTGAGAAGTCATTTTACCTAATTCCATTAATAATCCTTATATCACACCTCACACTCTATCTCCAACTCATAATACCTCCACCATACCTAATTCCTCATATCCAACCCATGAGCCTATCTATCAACCTCCACCCCACCCCTTCTTGAAAAGGATCCCATTTTGAGGTAAGTAAGTGAAGAAGAGCAAGCCCAAGATATATCTAATAAAGAAGATGTCATAAGTAGCTATGAATAATAAATCACCATAGGGAGTCCCCTTGGTGAACACAAGTGCAATCCCATCTTCTTGAGTGAAGAGAAATACATTGAAGGTCATATTGTAGCCACACATAAGGAATTTGATGAAAACATAAAAGAAGAGGTGTTTGACAAAGACCCTATATCTATTGTCCATGATGAGTTAGATATAAAACATGATAGTCATAAAGAAGAATACCTCTGTCAGAAGTTTCATACCATAAATTAGGAGTTTGATTAGCTAAATGATTCAACTTCTTCTCCTAAGGAGTATACACCTGATCATGAGGTTATTGATGGTCATATCAAGCATGAAGTTGAGTGTGATATAAATATTAAAGGTGAAATTCAAGTCATTCCTCAAGAATTTTCAGTCCTAGAAGAGTCTTGTGACACTAGGGTAGAAGATGTAGTACTTGAAGAGTACCCCATACCTCAACCTAATGTTGAACCACCCTCAAATGCATTGGAACATAAAGAGACCAATTTGATAACTTCATACATCAAGAAGATAAGGTTGAAGAGGTGATGGTTCTAGAAGTTGAGAACAAGGATGATTAGAATTAGTAAATGAAACTCTTTCAAGATCTTGAATAAATTTTAAGTTGAGGGCCAAGTATATGAGAAGGTAGAGAAAGAGTTTTCCAAGGAAGAAAATGACCAAGATTAGATGGATTATGTAGATCTCCTTGATGAGCTTGAAGAACTTGTAGCTGAGAGGAAACCTAATATTATTGAAAACACCATGGAAACTAATAAAGTATGTCTTTTTGAACCACCATTATAGGTTTTAGTTGAGAAGTCCTATGAGATAGTTGAGGCTATTTGTATGAAAGAAGAGTTCATTTCCATAGTTGATCTAGTTATAACTAATTTGATTCCATTGAACATCATGCCAATGAGGTTGTAAAATTATATGAATAATATGGATGCATCAATGTTGTTAATATTTTTGTCTCAAAAATATCATTACATCTAACACCCTAAGGGAAACCCCCTTTATTTTTTAGGAAAACATTGAATCCTTCAAAACCCCATCTTTCCCTTTACTTTATGGAATCCAAAGCTCTAGATGAAATTTGCACTTATGCAAATTACTTCATGGGTTCCAGATTTTTTAAAGCACCAAAATCCAAAACCATGAAATTTGGAACTCACTATGCACTTTGAAGTTTTTTACAATGTGCAAAATGCATGATGAGCTTTAGATCCCACCATGCACTCATCTGATGAGATCCATAACTTGGCATGCACTTTGCATGTTTTCATAATGTGCTAAGTTCATTATAGGCTTTAGATCTCACCAAACCTTTAATAACCCATTTCATGGAATTTAGAACCTTAGATGCATATTGCACATTTACAAATGTGCAAGGTACACCATAGTCCACTTACCAATTTATAACATCATAGGATGTGAAACCCTAAGTGTACTTTTCATGTTATAAATATTTAAAGTGCCCCATGGGTTCCTCCTTACACCTAACCACATTTCCTATCTATAGAGAGTGGACCTACTACAATCAAGTCCAACCTTCACCAACTACTCACCTAACCCTTTCTCATGGAAGGTAGAACCTAAAGTGCACCTTACACATTGAGTCTTGATTCATGCCAAGCCTTCCTATGGAGAGTGGACCTAATCCAAGCAAGTCTAACCTATGCCACCAACCACCATAGTTCACATTAATTATATGGTTTTTATAAATATTTAACCAAGTGTTTTGGGGGATTTTATTATCATTTGTTAAACTTCTAAGTGAATTTTGGAGATCTAGCTATTCATGCCACACTACCAAATCCTCAAGCCACATATTAAGAGAAGTACCTATAAGAGAGACATGACTACAAAAGGCATATTCCACCTCATTTTTTACTATTTCATAGTACATCCCTTAATTTTCCACCATAAATTCCTTTAGTTTGAAGTTTTAAGTTGCTTTTATTTATTGAAAACTTATCCTATTCAAATTCTATTTTAGCCTACTTAGTTAGGGTTTTTACCTTAACAATTATCATCTAAAACACTATAAGGTATATTTATATGGTTGTATTATCAAAATATAATGTCTATAGTAGTCTAGGGTAATCTAAGGTTTCATATTCAAAAGATTCATCTTGAGGATTTTCCTCCCAAAGCATCTACTAAAAGTCCCTACAAAAATTGGACCTAATGCAGGCACCTAAATTCCTTGCATGCTTCTAAGCCTTCACAAAAAGTGGAAATTATTTGATCACCTTCCACTTATACCAGAGGTCTAACATGCTTCAAAAACCATGGAGATTTGATGAGATTTTAGTGCCTCCAAGTTTCATCAGAAATCTAATAGCCTTCAAGCACTGTCGAGAGTGGATGTGCTTCCAGCACCTCCAAGTTCTGTCAGAGAATATAGGTTTTCCAAACACCTATAGATCCCACCAAATTTCATATTTGGTTTCTCACAAGCAATAACTTTAATTTCCATGCCTCCCAAGGAAATTAATTTCAAATCTAAGGGCCCTAGAATGAATTCTTGATTAGAGTCCAATATGGTAGAAATAAAAGATACAAAATTAGGTCACATTAACCTAGGAGATTTTTGGGCTAGGATAGGTACATATTTCAAAAGTGACTAGATCCAAGGTATATATAACTCTATTTTACCACAAGATATAGCCTTCCCTCTATCTATTCAAAGCCCTGAGTTGGCCCTAATAATGGCCCAACATTATGACCCTAATAATAGACAAGTTTACGGTGAGAAAGGGGAGAGGGTTCTAGATCTAGATCTTGACTTCATCAACTCTATGTTTGTTGTCCCTAAATTTGAGAGTTATTTGGATATAATTCTATAGACATCTAAAGAATTTTATGAGGAGAAAAAGGATGGATGTCAAAAGATAATTAACAAGCAATGGCTCAAGACTCCCAAGCATTCCTCCACCAAATTGCCAAAAACTATGTATAGATCTGATTTCATAGAGGAGGTAGGAGATATTATAACACTACTACATAAAGCCACTATATATATTGATGCCAAGTTTTATCAAGATTGGATGTACTAGTATATCTAGATCATCACAAAAAATAAATAATAGATATATTGGGCCCAATTAATAAGTGATTCCATCCATAACCAGTTGATGGAGGTGAAAACAACAAATAAGTTTTATATGACATCATATATTATTTATATCTTGGCTAAAGGATATTATTCCCAAGATTTAATAGAATTCCTAACAAAATAAACAAAGTTTACAACTACTACCTTGATCTCACACTATAAGCTAGTCGACAATAATTCAGGAGAGTCAATGATGCCTTCATCTACAACATCATTATCATGTTTGATCAGGAGCTTGGGAAAACAAGGCTCTCCCAAGAAACAAAATATGAGATCACTAAATGGGGTTCCTACTTAATATAGTTCCCCACCTACTCCTACATTAGGGTAGCTAGATTTAGTGATTTTCCCTACATACTTCCCTAGTATGTAAGTGATAGATGGGCATGATTGGAGTTGGTTAAGAAACTTGTGGAGACACACAAGCTCCTATCAAAAAAACATAAATTAGGAATATATTTCCTTATTTCCATTGGCTATTACACATGTTAATCCCTCCTAAAGGCTAAAAATGTGGATGTAATGATGTGTTGAGTAATACTAAGGACTCTAGAGTCTAGAACTTATTTTGATTCATATGATAATGTCACTACTGCACTAGAACTAGAAACATATGAACATTACAATATTATGAGGATTTTTGGGAAGATTGTGATGATGAAAAGATGGTTAGAATAAAGGAATATTCTAAGATTTCCTTATAAAAAATAAAATATTATGATCTAGCACTAGTCCCTAATGACTTGGTAGATGAAAACTCCAAAGTATACCCAATATAACTTACATAGATAATTGTTAGACCTTTACCCATATTGATTTGGTTAGTTCTTTAATCTTTCTCTCTATTTGATAGAACAACCCCTGTAATTAACAAAACAATCAGTTGGTTGAGAAGTAAGGGTATGCAAATCACAAGGGCAATAATAAGGGTTAAGGAAAATCTCCTGAAGCTCAAAGTAGGAGGTATCACTCCCTCAGAGGAGGGCCCCAATGAAACATTAGAGCAACCTAAGAAGAAAAATAAGAAGAAGATAAAGGCAAGAAAAGGAGAATCAAGTAGATAGGGAGAAGATGTGAATGAACCAATTGATCTTTTAGTAGAAGAAACAATAGTAATAGCGTAGAGATCCATAATTTTAGATCCCATATCCTTGACTCTTATTTCCATTTCTCCCCCTTCTCTTACCCATATTGTACAAGAGGTTTCAACACCTCCACAAACTATCTCCATTCCTCAAGTATCTCAAGTCCCATTGTTCCACAAGTTTCAATGCCTCCACCTCTAGTGTCAACCCCTCTATTTGTCTCTACTTCACCTACCATTCTACCCTCATAAATAAGCCAAATACAATCAACACAAATAATTCAAGTAGACACTTAGGGTCCCCTCATAGTGGAATCTCGAGTTTCCACTTCACCTTCCCCATTTTATTCACTCCCACTTTCCATTCCATTTATAATTCCTTCCATTTTATCACCATTAATTCCCAACACCACCTAATAGTAAATTATTGTGAAATAAGTCATCTTGACTATAGTTCTATAGGTTACCCCAACCCTTGGGATAAGTACTATTTCCCCTTCATCTTAACCCACTATTTTCACATCATCAACCCTAAGTGGTCCTACACACTTAATTAACACATTCGGTGCTTTGGATTCCACCCTTACACTATTTCCCAAATTCACAACACTTGTGTCTATTCCATCCTACACTCTCCCAATAGGCACAATTACTTCTATTACCTCCACTCCCCCCATTTCCATTGTTTTAGCTATACCATCAATAGAGATTAGAGTAACCCAAATACTTGGTGCAAATATTTATTTGCAAAACACTTATGAGAGTGGATCTTTATAGGCACCACCTAAGAAATCAATGGTATCATATTCCTATGAGTCTCCATTAGTCATAATAACAACTAGTGAAACTACATCAGTTGTAAATTCTTTTGTGATAATATCAGATCAATAGAAGGCTACCTCTAGTTGGTTAGCACAATCAGTGAGTAAGAAGTGAAAAATAAGGATTAACCTTAGTACATTGGACTTGGGCATATCATTAGTCAAGAAGAAATCAAAACCCACTCCTAGGACCCTCTTAAAGACATTAAATAATGATAAGGGGGAGAGATATGTTGAAATTGTAGTTCCCCTGCTAGACAAATTAAAAGATCTTATGGTGTACTATTATCAAGTTTCTTATATACACCTCAGTCGGCAAACAAGAGAGGGACTCAAGCATGATGTGAAGATAGGTATCAACTCTCTCTTCTATATAATTAATCATGATAAAGCCACCAATGATGAGCTGAAAAGAAAGGTAGATCAATTTATCAAAGCATTGAACCAGTTCATAAAGCTTAGTGAAATATCACAACAACCATATGTAGTGTAACTAATCAGTCCATATCAAGATAAAATTGATTTTATATGAGATATTGATCACATGAGAAGGGATGCAAAAGAATAACCTAAGGAACTGATCACTAAAGGCAATAAGGCTCTTGGAGTAATGATGGAACATTATGTAATCATCATAGAGAAGAAAGAAATTTTGAAAGAGCAGATAAATAGCTATGAAGGAGAAATTTAGACCTTAAACATGTATTATACCAAATTGATAGCTATAAAATCAATTGATATGAATACCCTCATTTGGTTTAATATATTTAAGAGTGATGCTAAGCATGAGGAACTACACAGAGATGTTCAATTTTGGATAAGATTATTAACAGATTTTATGGAATAGGCCAAGGAGGATCATGACAAGGAAATTTATGTATTATACAAGATTGATGTCATGATGAACTCAATGTCATGACGGCATGTAGATGATGAAAATAATCTCCTTCAAGAAGAACAAGTTTAAAATAACTTAAAATCAATAATTGAGAAAGAATCTATAAAGGACATAGTCTTTGTCCTAAGTACCATCCACAAGTTCATCATGTATGAGAAAGTAATATATAAGATGATAACTGAAATGTATGGCATAAGAACCTTCAAAAGAGAATTTTTTTATGTCTAGGAAAAAAATTTAGCCTCCAACATCTATTCTTATGGGTCAAATGTAGAGTAAATTCAAGATATTTTCAAAACATTTGATGCATATACAAAAAAGTTGCAATTTGAGAAGGATAAGAATGTTGAAGAAGTTTTGAAAATTGATTAATTTTCACTCTCTTTTGAATATTTTAAAATTTTATTATAATTTTTAATTTCATTTCAAGACATTACAAGTTATAATTGCAAAGGTAAAACTATATTTTATAAATATTTTTGAGAAAGAGAAAGACATATTTTTTACACTTTATATTTTTTGATAATGTGAAAGTTGCAAAAATCACAAGTGTTAACTGCACTTTCCATTTTGATAAAGGTGAATTGTTAAAAAGGTGAAAATTCATGAAGTGTAAATTGCATGATTCATTTTTGAAAAAGTGATAAAGACTTAGAAAGTTGTAAAAGTCTCACTTAAAGTTTTGCACACTAGGGTTTTCCATGAAAAGAAACTTGGAATTATTTTCAATGTTATATTTTATTTTGAAAGGTCAAGTTCTATTTTGGGTGCCTCTTTTTGCATGAGAAAGCTATTTTCAACCACTATCAGATAAAGAATCATTACATACAAACCTTCAATTCTATCCATGCCATACCATGTTATTCTATGCCTAGGATCACACTTAGTTCATGCATGCCATGTTCCAACCATTCCATAAGTCTAAAAATTCTAGAAATAGAAGAGCTTGTCTCTCTTGCATGAGGGTTTCAAATTTGCATGACTTTCTTCATTAGGCATTCAATTTTCAATAACTACATGTCTTATATGACTGTTTCTTGAGCTTATTCGCTTTCTACATTCGAAAAGTTGAATAAAGAAACTAGAGAAAATGGACGAGGTTAGGAATACCTGGATGTCGACTGCGCACCGTGATCCAGACGCTTGTGAGCACCCCTCTTTGGCTGTGGAGGAATGGCACCTACAAGAGAAAAGAAAACTTGGACAAGGGGATGTTAGATAGATAGACGGTGGGTTGCCAAGCACAAGCTTGTTCCTGGAAGTGTAAAAACTTCCTCAAAGGGAGGTCAACCCACAGATGAAAGACAGATAAAAGACTGAGAAAGTATAAGATGCCAGAATACAGAAATGATGAATAGCTTAGAAATGAAAGAAAACACCAAATGGTTACCTGGAGGAAGCAGCCGGGCTGAAGACAGTCACCGATGTCGGAAGTTCTGCCGGCGTCGGTTAGGAGGTCTGCCGTCGTCGGTTATTCTGCCAACGTTGGTATGGGAAGTGACCGGCGTCGGTCGGGGTAATGGCCTGTGGTCGGGTCTGAGATGTGTTCTAGACTGTGGACAGGGCCGAGATGCTGAGGATGTCGAGACAGAGTCTGGGGACGGGTCAGAATGGACTATGGAATGGTCTTGCCCTATACAGGGTCTTTTGTGGACAAAAGGGGAATGGGGAGTTGTCTGGAACTGGGATGAAGAGTGGGACAATGGGAGAGGAGGATGGGCAGAGGACAGGGCCTGAGAAGGCCTTGCAGCCTCTCAAGGGGGAAGGGTAGAAGGGAAGCAGATAACAATAGATAACTGAAAGCTTAAAACAAAGAATCAATTAACAGATTTGCTTACCTCCCTACCTGTTGAATGAAGAGTTGAAGGTGCTGTTATTGAAGCCAGAGGGGATTTTACAAGAAGAGAATTCTGATGAAGGGCCTTTGCACCTGCTGCTGTTGTTGCACGAGGTTCAAAACGAAGACGAGACGAATGCCAAATGCCAGGAGAGTTTTGTTTGCGAGCTCAGGAGTCCAGGGGTTGCAACGGATATAGGACGGGATAGTGAAGGTTGCCGATGCCGGCAGTTTCGCCGACGTCGGCCGAAGGGTCACCGACGTCGGTGGTCGCAGGATGGGCACAGAGGCTAAAAATAGCCTCTGCCCATTCTTGCACGCCGCCGAGCGAGGGGTCATGGGCAGAACGGTCGCAAGGTTGCCAAAATGGACGAGGGGGGCTATAATGGTGAGATTTGGGCTAATAAATGCTAGGGGAAGGTGGAGGGATTCAAGGGAGGATCCAAGGAGGCAAGGGTAGGGTGGAAAAGGGGGACTCAATTAATTAAAAGATGTTAATTTTTAATTAATAAGACCTAGGTGGGTTAGGGACCAAGGAGGACTAGGAGGGAGAAAGGACCAAGGGGGAGAACCAAGGTGTAGACACGTTTGCGGTGTCTACATTTGCCCCTTTTTGTCTTGTTGGTTGTTCTAGACGAACTGCAAGACAAAAACAGGAGTTGGTTGCCCCAGAAAAAGGATGAGGTGTTCCCCCCTCAAAGCGATAGTCGAGAGAAGGGAACCGAAGATCGAGTGTCGATTTGACAAAGAAATGGATAGAAAAGAGTGAGTGAAAACGCTGCCATAGTCATAATTGCGTGTAGTCCACTTCACGAGAGGGTCAGGTCAAATTGTCGCATGGTCAAGGGTCAAGGAGTGCCAAAATTGAAGTAACCGGGCCCCAGCATTTAGTCGTCTGCTGATCGGGTCACTCAATCTAAGCTGAAGCTCCAAATGGTCGTCGTGTCCCAGGTATCCAGGGCTCAGGAAGTGCTCCCAGAAACACGAAAAAGGCCACAAGTAGTAGGGATCAACTGGCGCGTGATCCTACACTTGTGAAGGGTCAAAAATAGTCTACGAACAATTCTGCTAACCAGCCGTGGAATAGCATACACGCAAAAACAACCAAGGCAACATTGTCTTGGAAGAAGGTCAAAGAAGAAGGAGATAGGGATGGTCGCCAATGGTCATTGGTCAAGAGGATGGAGGGACGAAAGGATGCGGCCGAGCTAACCCCAGAAGACCCCATGTCAACTGAGTGCTGCCTACATAGCCCCGATGATAGGGCCTCAGGCCGATGTAGTTCTCCCTAAAAGGGAGGGAGGGTCAGAGGGATTGATTGGTCTTGGTCAAAGTCGAATGAGTGGTCATGGTCAAAGGAAATGATTGGTCTTGGTCAAAGAAAATGATTGGTCTTGGTCAAGGTTGACGAAGTTGGGCGTGATAAGAGTCGAAGAAGAGAAGGTTTGTCCATCATAGAGATGAACAAACGGGGGTGGTCGAGCTAACCTCAGAAGATGTGGTATCTGAGTGCTGCCTACATAGCCCTTGTCCTAGGGCCTCAGACCAATGTAGTTCGGACGGTGGGTTAAAATGGTCAATGATGAGATTGGTCATGTGTCGAAATGATGAGGCTAAGATGCGGATAAAAGGATGCTACAGATGGTGTATTCTGTAGAAGTGGTCGAGAGTCTTTCATCTCTAGCAAGTTTCCATAGTCGCGATGGATGTATGCTAAAAATGAATAAAAGGTCTATTTATGCTTCAGCAAGTATTGGTTTATGCTTAACATAAATTGGGTCTGGTCGATAGTTTTCATGTGTATTGGTGTCCATGGGAACTATGCGAAATGGACAAGGATGATGCCTGATGTCATGTTGAAAATGTCGATGATGGAGTGAAAAAGTGTTGAAGTTGGCTTGGTTTAAGGATGAGTCGACAAGAGACGTGACCAAAGTGTAGAGAAAAGGTGAAAGGCAAATCGCTCTTTCATTGACAAGGACCAGAAAGGAAGCATAGGTAGGGGTGATTAGAACCAAAGCCCCGTTCATGCATTACGTCGTTGACCAGTGTTGAGTTAGAACGGTAATCGAATCACTTTTGACATTAAAGTGAGCTCGAAGTCCCTTGAGCCGGTGATAGGAGGAGGATAGGGTAACCCAGTGTAAGAGCAGGAATAACCTTGCCCTTTTTATAGGAGACCCTGAGACAACTACAAGCCAATGTCCGTGACTCGTTTTTTTTTTTTTTTTTTTTTTTTTTGGCGCAGACTGATCGATGCGGGAAACCTGCATAGAGATGTCATTTGATGTAATGGTCATGTTGTGAAGCTGATCGATGTGGGAAGCTTCTAAAATAGTTGCTGTTTATTGCCGGAGTAGTCATAGCCATCCTTCGAGGGAGTGGTCTATATTTTTGCTTGATAATGTTTGATAAGTTGGCCTAGCTGTCCTTCAAGGGATCAGTCTA
Source organism: Torreya grandis (assembly GCA_037957365.1). NCBI lineage: Eukaryota > Viridiplantae > Streptophyta > Pinopsida > Cupressales > Taxaceae > Torreya > Torreya grandis. The sequence continues at coordinate 850,973 of JARHVA010000911.1, read as the reverse complement.
GTAATACAGCAATGATAGTACAGCTGTCCTTCGAGGGATCAGTCTGTCTTTTTGATTTGACTTGATTTAGTGACCATGGATATGTTTTGACATCTGGACTTGGATATATTGATAGAAATGAGAGTCACGGACAAGACTGTAGAAGCTCAAGGACGCCCCTTTTATTAGGACAAAGCATCACTACATCCTAAAAGGGTTGTAAAGGACTTGTTGAAGGGGAATAGGGTTGAAAGGAATGAGGATTAAGAGGACAAGGATTGCTCAAGGGATGAGCTCAAGTTACATGCCAAGTGGACAAGTACTCGACTAACAGAAGAATGGTCGAAGATGCAACGCATTAAGAGGCTCAGGTTCTGGCCGTCCGTCGAGGGAGGACAGACGATAAGTCCTTGATCCATACTTGTGCGTGATGATAAAAGGTCCAAGCCAATTGGGGGTGAATTTGCCTCGTTTACTTCGCTCCATATTGGTCACATGTTGATTCTCTTTGAGGACGAGGTCTCCGATGTTGAAATCTCGTTCTCGCAGATTTTTGTCGTAGGCCCGCTTTATGCGACTTTGGTAGACATGGAGATGATTAAGGGCAGCCAGACGGCGCTCGTCGAGTAACTCAAGTTGAGCTAAGCGATCTTGATGAAAGTTGTCGTTTGAGAGAATGTCATGCAGAGAGATACGAAGAGACGGGATTTGTACTTCGAGAGGTAAGACAGCCTCTGTTCTGTACACAAGAGAAAAGGGAGTAGCACCCGTAGAGGTTCGGATGCTAGTGCGGTAGGCCCACAAAGCGAAGGGGATATGAACGTGCCAATCCCTTCCTATATTGTCGACCACCTTCATGAGAATTTTGGTGAGAATTTTGTTGGAAGCCTCGGCCTGCCCATTTGCTTGTGGGTAGTAAGGCGAAGAAAAGCTGAGTTTGATGCCAAATGAGTCGCATAGTTTTTGGACAGTCTTGTTTTTGAAGGACTTGCCGTTGTCGGTGATGATTTTGTGAGGGACACCGAAACGACAGATGATGTGGCTGCTGATGAAGTCAACAATTTTGTCGGCTTTTGTGGAGATAAGAGGAATGGCTTCCACCCACTTGGTGAAATACTCAGTGGCAGTGATGATGGACTGATGACGAAGAGACGAGTGAGGGTTGATCTCACCGATGAGATCCAAGCCCCACTGAGAGAAAGGCCAAAAATCCTGAGCGACTTGCAAGGCGTGGCTGGGAAGATGAAGCAGGTTAGAGTGCTGCTGACACTTGATGCAACGCCGAACATAATCGCTACAGTCTTGATGAAGGGTGGGCCAATAATAACCCAGGCGAAGGAGGCGCTTGGCAACCGAATTTCCACTGAAGTGTCCACCACAAATCCCGTCGTGGACTTGCTTTACGGCATGAGAAGCTTCAGCGGAGGTTAGACAGTGAAGAAGGAGACCGTCGAAGCCTCGCTTATAGAGAAGGCCCCCTAGCATGGTATAGCGAGCTGTGCGCTTGATGAAAGCTTGCCGCGCATTGCTAGAGAGGTTGGGAGGAGTGACAGAAAGAGACAAGTAGTCCACAAGTTGCTTATACCAGTCATCTTGTGGGCTAGAATTGATAGTGTTGATATGGTCGATGTGAGGAGAGATGTATGAAGGCAAAGGTACGCGATGCACTGTGACAAAAAGATGGGATGATGATGACAAAGACGGGATATGCGAAGCAAGAGAGGCCATGGTGTCGGCAAACTTGTTCGTAGAGCGTGGAACAGTCTGCAAGAGGTAATGGTTGAAAGATACCAAAAGAGTGTCAGCACGATTCTTATACCTCTGTAAAACTTCATTTTTACAGAGATATGAACCGTTAACCTGATTAACGACGAGCTACGAGTCACCGAAGATGTTGATAGACTTGATGTGGAGAGAAAGGGCAGTCTGAAGTCCCAAAATTAAGGCCTCGTATTCGGCCATGTTATTGGTACAATCGAAGTCAAGCTTGAAAGATAGAGGCATAGGCTCCCCATCGAGTGGGATGAGGATGACCCCCGCACCCCCACCGAGTTGACATTTGGAGCCGTCAAAGAACATAGTCATCTGGTAGACGGTGTCATCGGTGGAAAGGGTAGCGATAGACTCGTCAGGGAACTCGCAGTGCGAAGGTTGGTTGTCGGGAAGAGGGGCATCTGCCAGTTGGTCAGCGATGGTTTGCCCCTTGATAGATTTCTGTTGGATGAAGATGAAGTCAAACTCAGCGAGCAGCATGAGCCACCGAGCCATACATTGATTCTGATATGGCTTGGAGTGCATGTATTTGAGCGGGTCGGTGTGAGTGACGACAAAGGTTTTGTGGTTGAGAAGATAGTGGTGAAGCTTGGTAGCGGAAAAGACTAATGCCAAACAGAGTTTCTCGGTATGAGTATACCGAGTTTCATAGTCGACCAGTGTTCAGCTGATGTAGTAAACTGCCTGCTCGCAATGATGCTCGTCTCGGTGCGCGATCATGGCACCTAACGAATGGTTGGTAGCGGAGATATAAAGGTAGAAGGGTTGGTCGTCCTTAGGTGGAATGAAGACTGGTGGAGAGACCAGATAGCCTTTGAGGGCTTCAAAAGCCTCTTGACAGCCCTTATCCCATTTAAAGGAGACGTCTTTCTTAAGGAGGTGATGGAAAGGTTGGCAGTGGTCTGAGAGCTGTGAGATGAAACGACGAATGGACTGGAGCTTCCCTTGGAGACTGCGAAGCTGCTTGAGATTGGCCGGGGGCGGCATTTCGAGAATAGCGCGGATCTTGGCGGGATCTATCTCGATACCACGGAAGGAAACGATGAAGCCGAGAAGTTTGCCTGAGAGGACCCCAAAGACACACTTCTTGGGGTTGAGGCGGACATTGTATTGAAGAAGACGAGAGAAGATGATTGCGAGAATGGTCAAGTGGTCGCGGCGGAGTTTGGACTTGCCGAGAAGGTCATCCACATAGTCCTCCATGATTTTGTGGAGGAGATCGTGGAAAATGTAGGTCATGGCGCGCTGATAAGTGGCACCAGCATTTTTCAGGCCAAAAGGCATGACTCGATAGCAGAAAGTCCCCCATGGGGTGATAAAGGTAGTCTTGTGCTGGTCTTCCGGTGCGATCAGGATTTGATTGTACCCTGAAAACCCGTCCATAAGAGATAGCATCTCAGGGCCGGCCGTAAGATCAACAAGCTGGTCAATGTTAGGAAGAGGAAAGTCGTCTTTAGGACAGGCTAGGTTAAGGTCGCGATAGTCCGTGCAGATCCGAATCCCCCCAGTTGCTTTAGTAACTGGGACGATGTTAGAGACCCACTGTGGATAATCGATGGGTTGGATGAAGGAGACAGAAAGAAGGCGCTGAAGCTCCTCTTTGACAAGAAGCGCAATGCGAGGGTGCATCTTTCGAAGCTTCTGCCTAACAGGCTTAGCCTCTGGTTTGATGACAATGTTATGGGTAGCAATGGTAGGGTCAATGCCAGGCATGTCGCTGTAAGTCCAGGCAAAGGCCTTGCTATGGTCGGAAAGGAATTGGGCATAGTCAAGCTGCTCCTGATCGTCTAGAGATTGGCCAATCTTTAAGACGTGAGGAATATCAGAAGAAGAAGGGAGGTTGATGTCAATGGTGGATTCATTTAACATAACCTGGGTCTCGGAAGGGAGGGAACGCTGGATGAAAGAGTCATCGACACCCATGTAGGAAAGGATGGCGTCATCGTCAACGCAGTGGACAGTGTGAATGGTTGCCGACTCATCCTCTACCATGCTAGGAAAGATGAGAGGGAGAGACCTGGGCACCCCATTGAGCTGATAAGTCAGGGGTTCCAGGCAGATGGTGTTTATGGAAAAAAAAAACTAGGAGGGATGGAAACCACCGACTCCGTAGGTGACGAAGGAGGAATGGGCGAGTCTGGAAGAGATTGGTCAGTGGTTGGTTCGGGACAAAGGTCGGAAGGAGCCTGAGTGGGGTCATGATATCCCAGGCCATAGTGTTTTTTGGCATCGTGATCACTGAGCGGCTCGATGGGCTGATGGGAGCCCTGCTCATAACATCCGAAACCAAAACCCTTCCATGCACACCTGTGAAGGTAAGTGTGTGCGAAGGCGGGGTTGCCAAGAAACGAGAAATCAGATGTGAAAGGTTGGGGTGAAGAGAGGGAAGCGCCGTAGGTAGGAGCTTGATTAAGCCCCCCATAGACAAAGTTGGTTTGGAAGTGAGGAGGACCATAAGGCATGACCGTCCCGATCTGAGGGTCGTAATTAGGACTAAGGTGAAGGCGTCCATACTCTTGCGGAGTTTGGAACATGTCGAGGGTCAACAAGCGATATTCCCCAAGCGATAGTCATTGGAAGATGTCTTCCATGGGGTCTTTGGTTGGCGCTTGAAGAGGAGGGGTGAGGGCAACCGCCGATTGTGAACTGGTCGAAGCTTCCGCGGATGGAGGCGGTGCCGGAGTGGATGGCTTGATGGGGATGAGGACGTCGTTAGGACGATAGGTGGTGTTGCAAGTCTTGAAGGGTGAAGGGTCAGCGGGAATGGTGTGGACTTGCCCGTCATGCTCGAACTTCACACAACGGTGCAGGGTGGAGGGTATACAGGCCATGGCACGGATCCAAGGTCGGCCCAGCAGAATGTTGTATTGAAACTCTCCTTCGATGATGTAGAAGAGCTCTGGGACTATGCGTGGACCGACGCGAATGTGAAGGACGACTGTGCCAATGGTCGTGGCGGTGGTGTCATTGAAAGAACGTAAGATAGCGTCAGTTTTGGAGACGCAATTCTTGGGAAGAGATAGCTGGTCGAAGGCATGGGTAGAAATGATGTTGATGCTAGCGCCGCCATCGATCATAATGCGTTTGATGCGTGTCCGATCGACATAGGCAGTGATGAAGAGGGCGACGTCCTGATCTTCCGTGTTGGATGTGGGAATCTCAGAATCGCTGAATGTGATGGAATTGATAGGAGATAAAGAATGGACAAGGGCAGCAAGCGGCTGGGGGTCTTCGGGTTGGACCTATGCTGCTTGCAAGGCTTGGATGAGGGCTTGACGGTGTTGGGGCGAGGTTTGGATAAGGTCATAGAGAGACATCTTCACCGGTGTCTGATGAAGCTGCTTCAGCATGGAGTCTTGAATCGGCCCAGAAGATGAAGATGAAGAAGGCTGGGATGCGCCAAGGATAGAAATTTTGGGCTTGGGCGCAAGAGGTGGTTTGACGAAGGGATAGGTCCAAGGAATGGCAGCTTTTTCCTTGGCCTTGTCCTTTTGCGACCTGGTGGTTATACGGACGGTATTGATTTCAAAAACAGGTGGTGAAGAAGGGGTCGTGTTTTGCTGATGAGAGGTTGTGGCTGAAGGTGTTGGATAGGATGGAGTCGAGGTCTGGTCGAGAGTGTCCTCAAGGAGAAGAGTGTCCTTCTCCATATGGCAGCGGATGACGGCCTTGAGGGCACAGCAGGCCTCAGTGTCGTGTCCTGGTGTACGATGATATAAACAAATTTTTGTATCATCGAACCAGGAGGGCTTAGACCCGAGAGGTTAGAAAGGTCGGATGGGCGGAAGGGTTATGTCAGAAGTCTGGAGAAGTCGGCGCAATATCGACGAGTATGAGCCCGATAGAGGGTCCGTGCTATTTGATATGCGCGAGGTCGGTGACTTTTGCTTAGGCGAGGCTGGAAGAGGTTTCCGTACCACCTTATGGGTTGATGGTGCGGGGACAGATGGAGGTGACTCTGGTCTGCAGATTGAGAAAGGCTTTTTGAGAGAGGGACGGCTGGAGGTAGGCGGAGGAAGCAAAGGAGGTAACGAGCTCCGGTTGGAGGCCGGAGTGGGAAGGATGCTGGCCAAGGTCGAAGGATGGGGGCCCAGAATGGATGGCAATGGTAACGGGGAAGGAGGCGTTCGCTTTGGAGGTCTGGCAGTCTTCTTTGTCTTGGTTGGAAGACTGCTACTAGTCGAGGTCTGGTCTAGATCCACCTTCACTTGCGGGCGAGTGAGGGAGGAGATAGGACGAACGCCAAATGACTTGATGGGTTTGGACGAGATAGATGCAGGCTTCGGTTTGGACGGGTTTGGTTGAGGTTTAAGAGTCTGGTCTTTGTCAAGAGTCTGACGAGATTCCACCTTAGGAGGATTAGCGGCATGTGATGAGAGGGCGCGGGTATGTTGAAGGGTCTTAAGACGCTCCCACAACACCTGAGGCGTCACTTTCCTCGAAGGGAGAAGTTCAATCTTCTCCACTAACCGGGAAAATGGCTGAGAGGAAGATGTTGATGGTTGCGAGATTGAAGACGAGATGGGAGTAGTGGTCTTGGACACATGATGTGGTGAAGTCATGACAGATGAAGACGAAGGCGAGACAGGTTCTTCCCTGGGTGGGGAAGAAACTGGGGAGCGAGGCTCCTCCAGCGGGTAAAGGGCAGGGATGACAGTGCCCTCCACTTGTGGCTGAGGAGTAGGAAGGGTCGGGTCCTCCAAAGGTTGCAGAAAGGAGGATGGCGAGACTGAAGGTACTGATAAGGGCGAAGCGTCCTCCAAGATGAGAGGGGTCAATGGAGAACTAGCCGGGGAGAGAGGCTCGTCCACATGTGACGGACTGATGGATGGACTAACCTCAAGAGGCTGATTGGGGACGAAAGGAGAGACCGTATTGACTGTCCGAATATTGTGCTCATGATTGTCGTCAATTAAGGTCTGGACATGGTTCTGAGCTGGCGGATGATTGGGGAAAGGTTGTTTGAAGATGTCAATGGCCTGATTAGGGGGTGCATTAGGATTGTCTAAGATGAGATCCCCCTTCTCAAGCATGTCTTGTATTATGTTCTTAAAGGTCTTGCAGTTCTCCGTGTCATGGCCCTTAACACGGTGAAAGCTGCAGAAGTCTTGCTCCCTATACCACGCGGGGATGGCGTGTGAGGGATCGAATTGCGGAGGAGGTCGGGCTTGAGGGAGATTGAGGATTCCCTGTTTAAGAAGCTTTTCCAGCACAGATGCATATGATTCTCCAAGGGGAGTATATCGTCGCTGCAAGTATCTTTGCTGGAATTGCCGAGTAGCGCTCTGAGACGTAGAGGGCTCAGGCTGCTTGGACGAAGAAGATGGAGGTCTGACAACCATAGCATTAGCTGAAGCCTTGGATTTAGAATTGGATGATGATGGCTTGGCAGAAGAAGAGTCATTGGTCTTAGAGCTGGGATTCTTACTCCGCAACTTGACTTTGTTCTCCTCGATGGCACGCAACTCAAGTTTGCGGGCCATCGTGAAGGCCTCGTCAAAAGTGCGGAAGGTTTGAACCCTCAGAGTGGAAGAGATATGTCGGGCACAGGCTTGGGAGAAGAGTTCGATAAGCTCGGCCTGGGGTAAAGAGAAGGAGAGTTGGTTGATAAGGCCTCTCCATCGAGCCACGAAGTCGGCTATGGACTCGTCCTCGAATTGTCTGATAGAATAGAGGTCCGTGATGGAGACCTTCTTAGTGATGTTAATGGAAAAATGATCGAGGAAAAGCTGAGCCAATTGCGTGAATGAGAAGAGAGAATGACTAGGAAGGGAGCTGTACCAGTCAAGTGCAGCACCCGAGAGAGACATAGGAAACGTGCGTAAAAGTAACGCATCGTCATGGCCAATGAGGTAGCAGGCGTGTCTGAATGCCCGCAAATGTTGTTGTGGGTCTTCCTTGTTTTGAAAGCGAGAAAACTTCGGAAGCTCCCACTGGCTAGGATATGGTCTGATTGGGATAGAAGGATGGATGGGCTCGTTGCAGATCTGTTCATATGAAAGAGTGTTGCGCGAGCCGGAAACAGAGGTCTCAAGACTGGTCATCTTGTCCATCAGCATCTTGATGATGTCTGCCGACGGATTGACGGGTTGCGCGCCCCCTAGGTTGTAGGGCGCTTGGAAGAGGTTAGAGGAGGCGTGCGACATAGTCGGTTGTATAATATACGGATGACTAATCGCAGGGGCAGAAGTGAAGGTTAAAGGTGGTTGGTTAGAAGGCATAGCTGGGCCCGTTGTTGCCACGAGAGGTTGGACTGTGGTAACGGGGGCCAAGGGATAAGAAGCCACCCTGGTATTGATAGGGGCCAGGGTAGGCGGGATAGAGACGACAAGGTTTTGAAATGGAGTGGATAGAGGTTGAGCGGGTTGAGGTTGACAAGGGGCCGGAACCCCAGTGGAAGTGGGCCCAATGATAGAGGGAGAAGCCACACCTGGAGGATTGGTCAAAGTCTGGTCAGTGGTCAAAGCGATGGCTTGAGTGTCCGAAGGTTGGACTATGGATGTTGTTGATACAGCTGTAGTCGCGACAAGGGAGGTCGGCATTCCGTAGATCGGATTGCCCAAGGAGTCCCGCGTTTGGCTATGCGCGAGATAATGTTGCAAAGCCTTGACATTGAGGTCCAAGAATCGCTCGAAGTCTTGGTCCCCTTCTTGGACAATGGGAGTCTGCGGCGGGGTCGGATGGACAGGAGTTCTTTCGGTCTCCGAGTTGAACTCCATTGTAGGCTTGGTCACGGATGGGGTGGACGGAAGCGGTTGACGGCAGATGTGGTCGACGAGAGCCTTGGCTTGGCTACGAGTGAAAACCATGCAAGGCAAAGAAGGTTCGGGTCTCAGGAACTGTGTTGCTCGGTTTCAGAAGACCAGGATGAAGTCTTGACAGAGAAAGGACAAGTTCCAGGTTGCTGGTTTTGAAAAAAAAGGACAGTGACAGAGACCGATGTCGGTTGAAAAACCGATGTCGGTAGGAAATTAGGCCGACATCGGTCAGATAACCGATGCCGGTAACAGATGAAGCTGACGTCGGTAGCAGAACCGATGCCGGTGACAGGGGAAGCCGACGTCGGTGGCAGAACCGATGTCGGTGACTGTGTTTTCCAGAGAGCCAAAAGGTTCTTGGAAAAACAAAGAAGAAAACGTCCTCACACACTCAAACAAACAGATGAGAGGAGGAAAACAGAAGAAGACAGACAGGCCTAAGCGATAAATCCTAGAAATTAAACTTAGAAACTTGTGGCTTATGCCTTAGATGAATGTTTGGGGAGATTGGCTGAAAAATGGGTCCTAGAAGAAGGCAGTCTAAAGATGGTTTCGGGTGTTGTTTTAGGTGCTCAAAGATCTGTGTTAGGGTCTGGTACGTGGCCTGGTGCTAAGGAGCAAGCTCCCCTCACTTCACGATTCCAGTGGTTAGCTGGTCTCGCTTAGCCAAGATATACCTCGCCTAGAGTTTAGGCTCCGCCAGAGAACGGAGTGGGCTTCCCCCTTGGTGATGAAATCCAAGTGGGGTCACCGGGACGGGTAAGGTATCCGCTGGGGGATGAATTCCCAGTCGGGCCTTGTCTCAGGTATGTTTTATGTGTGTTTTAGTGCATGTGATTCGGTAGTGTAACATAAAGTGTCTACGGTTTATTCAATATGCGCCTAAGTTACTAGATGTGGACTAATGCAAGGACAAGCAGAAATGAATGCAAAGTGTTTTAATGCCCAAAGTCGAAATGTGATGTTGTGATGAAGACGAATTTTGGAGAAAGGGTTGAGAGTATGACGTTTTAGACTAGTCTAGAATGCAAGAAAGAAAGGAAAGAAGGATTCGTTTTAGTCCTGCTTATAGTGCCATTGAGAAAAGAAGAAAGAGACAAGAGAGAAGGAGCCTAAATGCACCTAAATGAATGAAAAGGAAAAGGAACCCAGGAGGAACCTAGGGTCCCACCGGGCGTGCCAGAATGTTTCTTGAGCTTATTCGCTTTCTACATTCGAAAAGTTGAATAAAGAAACTAGAGAAAATGGACGAGGTTAGGAATACCTGGATGTCGACTGCGCACCGTGATCCAGACGCTTGTGAGCACCCCTCTTTGGCTGTGGAGGAATGACACCTGCAAGAGAAAAGAAAACTTGGACAAGGGGATGTTAGATAGATAGACGGTGGGTTGCCAAGCACAAGCTTGTTCCCGGAAGTGTAAAAACTTCCTCAAAGGGAGGTCAACCCACAGATGAAAGACAGATAAAAGACTGAGAAAGTATAAGATGCCAGAATACAGAAATGATGAATAGCTTAGAAATGAAAGAAAACACCAAATGGTTACCTGGAGGAAGCAGCCGGGCTGAAGACAGTCGCCGATGTCGGAAGTTCTGCCGGCGTCGGTTAGGAGGTCTGCCGTCGTCGGTTATTCTGCCGACGTCGGTATGGGAAGTGACCGGCGTCGGTCGGGGTAATGGCCTGTGGTCGGGTCTGAGATGTGTTCTGGACTGTGGACAGGGCCGGGATGCTGAGGATGTCGAGACAGAGTCTGGGGACGGGTCAGAATGGACTATGGAATGGTCTTGCCCTATATAGGGTCTTTTGTGGACAAAAGGGGAATGGGGAGTTGTCTGGAACTGGGATGAAGAGTGGGACAATGGGAGAGGAGGATGGGCAGAGGACAGGGCCTGAGAAGGCCTTGCAGCCTCTCAAGGGGGAAGGGTAGAAGGGAAGTAGATAACAATAGATAACTGAAAGCTTAAAACAAAGAATCAATTAACAGATTTGCTTACCTCCCTGCCTGTTGAATGAAGAGTTGAAGGAGCTGTTATTGAAGCCAGAGGGGATTCTGCAAGAAGAGAATTCTGATGAAGGGCCTTTGCACCTGCTGCTGTTGTTGCACGAGGTTCAAAACGAAGACAAGACGAATGCCAAACGCCAGGAGAGTTCTGTTTGCGAGCTTAGGAGTCCAGGGGTTGCAACGGATACAGGACGGGATAATGAAGGCTGCCGACGCCGGCAGTTTCGCCGACGTCGGCCGAAGGGTCGCCGACGTCGGCGGTCGCAGGATGGGCACAGAGGCTAAAAATAGCCTCTGCCCATTCTTGCACGCCGCCGAGCGAGGGGTCATGGGCAGAACGGTCGCAAGGTTGCCAAAATGGACGAGGGGGGCTATAATGGTGAGATTTGGGCTAATAAATGCTAGGGGAAGGTGGAGGGATTCAAGGGAGGATCCAAGGAGGCAAGGGTAGGGTGGAAAAGGGGGACTCAATTAATTAAAAGATGTTAATTTTTAATTAATAAGACCTAGGTGGGTTAGGGACCAAGGAGGACTAGGAGGGAGAAAGGACCAAGGGGGAGAACCAAGGTGCAGACACGTTTGCGGTGTCTACAATGACATATTTTATATAAAAATGGGTAGACCCCATGGCTAAATCTATCTTTTTATTGCTAGTTATATTTTTTGCATTTTGAATGTATTTACTATGAGTTGTAACCTTTGGAGAGAAATAAAGTTGAAGATTTTCCTTTGTTGTCTTGAGAGATATGTGTGTGTAAGTTATTTGATTATTTGTGGAATATTTGTCTCTTTGTTTCACTTTCAAGAAATTCATCTATGGTATTTTACCCTCTTGAAAATATTATTGAAAATAAATATCTTTTTCCCTTTTAGAAAAACCTAAATTCAACATATTTTATGATCTATTGTGTTTACCAAATCAAGCATTAAAATCCACTATAAAATATTTGTTTCAATCACCATATTTTTAGTTTTCTACAAATTTCAATTCTTTAACCCTTTTCCCCATCAAAACCTTAGTTTAGGATTCAAAATCACTAAAGAGCAAGATTTCCACAAAACTAGTATTTTATCAGTTTGAATCAGATTTAATGAAAGGAAGCCAACATTCTTGAGAGATTAACCTCAAATTGAAAAGGTCCCATGTCTTTGGAGACTTTTCCATTATATCATTAGGCACTTTCACAAGAAGATATAGAATCAAGATAGGTGAAGAAAATAGAGGCATCAATGCCAAGGGTTGAAAGGCTACACACTTCATTCACTCCTTCATTCCATAAATCAAGAAATTTTCAAACTTCCCCTTTGATCCAGAAGGAGGTGTTTCTTGTAGGTTAGTTTGTGTTTAATTTAGTTAGTTTGACTTGTGTATGTGTTCCATAAGTGATCATGAAGCACAAGTGTGTGTTTACTTAGTGTCTTGTATCATATGTTGTCTCTTATTGGTTTTCTATTATTTAGTTTTTTTTCAAAGGCAAATTTAGTGCCATATATTTGCATTGGTGACTCCATATCTCAGTGGATAGGAAAAAGCTACTAGTCTTGGGCATAACAAGCATACCACCCCTAGAAATCATTAAGAATGTTGACTATTTTGACCACAAGTCAAAATAGGTCAACCCCTATAGTAAAAAACTTGTATATGGGTCTATTATAATTTCATAGGGTGTGTCATGGCCCTTTTGATGTGATTTAATGTGATATTAACCTTGGTCATGGTCACTTTTGGTCCTAAGTCATTCTATGTCACTTAAAGTGCATATTTGGGCCATTTATGAAGGTGGTAAAATTTTACTAGGTAGACAAGTGTTATAAAATATTTACCAATGTCCAATATGTCATATTACTTATTAGGAATGTCATTCCTATTTAAAACTTGCATGTTCTCAAATGAAATCAAGAAAATAGTGAGCAAATAATTTTTTTTGGAATTTATACAGCCTATAAAGGAGAGTGGCACATGGAAAAATCTCATGCAGTGACCCTTCAACTTCCTTGACTCCATTTCAATGCTTTATGAGATTTATAAGTGTCAAAAATGGCTAAAAACTATTCTTCTCCTCCATCTCTCTACTAGACATGCAAAACTAGTTAACAAGTTTCATCTTGGTACATCAAGTGGGAGAAGTTCTAGGATAAATGCTCTTGTGGAGTGATATTAAACTTAGTATAATTACATTTCATTTAGTCATTCTAGGATTGGTCACTTTTTCTTTATAAACCATACTTAAGAAGTTGATTGTCTCTGTCTACATGTTTCCCACACCTTGTAGTTTTTCTCTTTGTATGAGCTAGTTCATACAATATAATTATTAAAACTACTTACATATGATGTATAAATATTTACCTCATGGTTTTCATCTTTGGTTTCATTTTTTTAGTTGATTTTATAAGTCAAACATCTCAAGTTGTAGGTAAGGGCACCTTGTTATGTTGTAGATAGGTTTTCACCATTTTTGAGTTTTCATGTCTTTGTGGTTACTCCAGAGGATGGTGATATGTTTCATCTCATGTTTTCCATTTCTTATCATCCACCTATCCTTTAAAACTCAATCTCAAAGGAGATCATCAATAGAGTTGCAATCAACCTCTAACACAGTTAGACTTTCTTGCATGATTATCGTACATAATCAACTAAGTGAGGTGTTTTTAAGTGTTGAGAATGTTCATGGAGACGTAATAAAGTTTTTTAAGATTTTAATAACACTCTTGAACAATAAAAATTAAGATAATCCACTCTAATGATATGTGATATCATGTGACAACTAATTCTTTTCTACACATAGTCCTCTGCCATTAATAAACACATACATGAGCCTTATAACAGAGTAGTCATGTTGAATGGAGGCATTGTAGCTGGTTTATATTTTTTTAAGGTTTCAAAGGATCCATGTGATAATTGGTATAGGATATAAGTTTGGTTAGAGGGACATAGACCATACATATTATTCATATTCCAATCCATTACCCTTGTCTACTACTGTAAGTGCATCTACAAGTGTTTCACAAGAGATTAAACATGTTAGAAGAAGAATATAAATAGTTTGAAGTAACTAAAGATGAAAAACATACATTTGAGTACTTTTAGATGGTATAGGATGGGTTATAATGCTATAAACTATGGACATTATCTAAGATACACCTTCACTATTTTGTGTCACCTATAGGTGCTTACAGAGACTTGAAAAGTGTTTCACAAAGGTATTTAGACATATTTAAAAGCTTCTTTAAGGTCCTATAGTGTGGAGGATGCTATAATAGTCAATAATGAGACCAAAAAATAATTAGGTAGGCTTTTAGTGTCATTTTAAAGTGAGAAGGGGAGTTTAGGGACTGGTTACCTTAAAATCTCCAAACAGAGACCCAATACTTTTGATATTTTCATGATAGATTATCTTGAGGTCTTGACTAGTCCAAATGGCTCCATATTGTAAAAATTATGTAAGGTTAACATATTGATAAATTAAGAGAGGGTTTTTTCAAAATATCATGATTGTAAGGCCTCTATCCCATACAATCTTTCATTGTAAGTTTTCAATGTTTTCTACAGTAGCTTGAGCTTTCAAAGTGACCCCATAGTCCAAGGTGGTAAGAAGGGAGCTTATCCTCATGGTAAATGTCCTTATTAAAGAATTAATAATAATAATAATAATAATAATAATAATAATAATAATAATAATATCTCAAGGAACAAGTGAAGGATTTGAAATTCAAGGTTTACATCTAAACTACCACCTATAGTAGCTTTATTTCCGATAGGATGAACATCTATAGTTGAATATATAATAGAACATGTGAAGGTTTGGCATTCTAACTATTGATTGAAATATAATGCACAATATATATGTGAATAAATAATAATGGATCTTAGATAACTTTTTAATGGTATAATTCATAAGTATACCATGACTAAATCATGAATGGCCACCTATAGGTGTGTTTTTGCCTCAAAAGAGTCACCTATAATCAACTCTAGGATGATAGTGTATGACCATATGACATTTTGGTCTTATCACAAGTTTTCAAGCACAAATGAGTTAAATGAGTTGTAAATGAGAATTAAATACTTAAATAAGGCCTCAAAATAATTCATAGGGTCTAATATTATTGTACACACCTATAGGTGTTACTTTTTAGACAAGAAAACATAGTCACAAGTTGACTACCAACTAAGCCTATCTAAATGGAAGGCTTGCCTTGAAGAATATAGCAGAGTTTTTAAGAATGAACATGTTTGGAGTATATTGATAACAAAACTTATCATATAATTATTCTCAAGGAAATGTAAATTTTTTCCAAAGTTGGTTTTTCTAAGACCTAATGTCAACATGCAAAATATTGTAGTCAATGAGTTACGTACAATCTGCCTTAAGGGTTTCACATTTTTTTGAGATGTTACTGATATATTATAACTCTATAAATTTATATAGAAGATACCTAAGAATTATATAAGCCTCTCATGCATTCAAATAACTTGATTCAATAGGGGAAGTTCCCTCTATTTTGTCTTAGACAGAGGGCACTCCCAATCTATAGAAACCTTGCAGGTTTAGTAAGATGTGATGATATAGTGAGTTGAAGACTATATGAACCTTTTATGAGGGTATAGATAGATGTGTTAAGAATTTAAAAAAATAATTAAACTCTTAAAATCATGACCAAACACTTAAAGGTGGTGGTGAGGAGCAAAATACAGACTAAGCCTATTAGGCTTAGTCATGGTCTCATGCCTAAAAGGGGAGAAATATCTTTGCTAACATCATATGAGAACTTAAAGTCATTTAAACACTTTTATGTATATATATTAATTATGATAAAACATTTGGTGTGCAGGTGAAGTAATAAATAAGATATATTTTGGATCAAACCAAATCAAGCCTACACACAGTGCCTTAAAAAGCTTGAGAGGTCAACTTTGAAGACTTGTGACTATATATAAATATAAAATGGGTCTTGAAGAGTTGTGAGATTTTGGAGAAGGTCATAAATAATTTTTTTGTGGAATTTTTTATAATATTGAATGTCAAGATTATATGAACAATCCTTAAGAGCCAAAACTACTTTAAACCCTCCAAAACCCTTGGTAATGACCTGATGAGAATAATGAAGAAGAAAAATCATCCAAGAAGGATATTTTTACTATGAAATTACTTTAATATTGTATAGGACTCCTAGGATATCTTTCCCACTGGGTTGAGTTGTACCCTATTTGTATGAATAAAGTGCTAAAGAGCTTTTCTTGATAGATTTGTGTATTGTGAAGGTATTTGATGGTTTCAAGAGATGAAGATCATTTTTAGGAGTATATTAGGACCTAATATAACTTTTAATTTTAATTTCATGAATTATATAATCTCACAAGTGTCTCTACTAATACCTTCATCTTAGCCAATCCAAACTAGCATAGTGAACAAGGAGTGATCACCAAGTGAGAAGATGGAAACTCTAATTAGGAGGAATTTTCAGGTCTACTTGATGGATATAAGGGAATTATGGATACTAATATGTGTGACATCACATTTTTTATAAATTTTATTTTAAAAATGAAGACCTCTTTGATGCCAAGTGTGAAGAGTGAGTAAAAAGAGAGTGATTATGACTACAAACAGTGATAACTCGTGTCTAAAATAATATCCATGATTAGGGACATAACTAATGCATGTTGGGGAATGTTTATAACCCCCCATTTATAATTAAATCATCTCATCTATCACTTGTCTATTGTGGATCATTCTAAGAAGGCCAAATGATGAAGGTAGTTTCTAGGTAAGTAATTGAAGAGTCCTACGCCACATTTGAGGATTTTCATGCCTTTGAGGGGCATTTGTCAAATTAAACCTTAAATTTTATATTAAATATTACTTTATACTTCATATTTAACTCCTCTTCTCATCTTGACACATGTTTTAGTGATTTTGGACTTCATTCTTCTCTCTCTTCTCTCACATTCTATAAGTATTAGCCATTTTGGCTCCTGTAGACTAATTCCACCCCATATATGGTGAATACCTACTAGTTTTGACATTTTAATTTGCCTTTTAATAATAAATAATTTTTTTTTTTTAATATATCATATTATCAAAGTGTGTGAAGAGATGCATACTAAATAGTTAAGAGATATTCATCTATCCTTACTTTCTCTCAATCTTTCCATGTTTGATGCAATTTGTTCCACTCTAATAGGTCATATGAAGTGTTGTAAATTATATGGGACTATTTTAAAGTTTAAAAATATCCTTAGTGTTTTAAATTTACCTATGTTTCACTTACCTTGGATATCCCTCATGCATATCACCCCCATATTGAAATACTAATGTTAGAGAATTCTAGGACTTGAAAGCCAATGTTGTAGGTCTTATTTATTATTGACATAAGTATGATGGTATTGTGTAAATTTTTGTGTTGTATCTCCCCCTTATATTATTTTCATTTCATTCATACTTCAATCCCTTTTCTCAAAAAAAAATAGTTTGTGTAGGTGATAAGCACTTCAAGGTAAATTCAGGGAGTTATCCCTTAAACCTAGAGGTCTACTTCTACTATAGGCAAACCCATATCTAGAAGTATTCCCATGTTTCCCAAATATGAAATAGGATTAAAAAACATCCTATAGGGTAAAATATTTGGTGATAACATGTCCATAGGCCAAATTGATAGTTATGATGCTGTAAGGTGATTGGAGATGAATCTATGAGAGGTTATTATTTCATACCATATAGTACCCCAAATAAGGATGCCTCAACATGATTATAAGCTTTGATGAATGATTTAAAAAAATTGGACATTTACTAATTATTATTCTTAATTTTCAATGTTTATTAAGAATTATTATGAAGTCTAATTGAAGCTAGTTATGGCCAATTTAGGTGTTTACAGTTTGCCCCTATTTAGGAAGATATTACAAGCTATAGGCATAGTAACATATGCTCAAATAATTAAAAAGGATATTAATAAATTAAGAAGGTAATGATTGAATAATAATCTATAAATAATGTTTATAAATCCTATAATGATTCCCCCTTGAGGGAATGGCTGACGCATATGATTAAAGGATAGTCCCTTGAAAAGAAGAAAGAAGAAGAATGAAATTAACCCATAGATGAGATTAATCCAATTAAGATAATGCTTACATGAATTGGTTAAAAAATATTATTGATTTACCCAAAGATAAATATAGTTAGTAATAAAGGTTGAGACATTGATTTACCCAAAGGTGGTTAAAATCAATGGCACAGGCACATGCCCCAATTAGGGTGGATGAGTCAAAATAATGATTTGTCCATAGCCAGTTATAATCATTAAGATGAACTTGATTGGAAAATTATATTTTATTATTCCCCAATATGGTATATTGGCAAGCATAAATCAAGGATATAATGTCATACATATTAAAGATGAGCAAACGTAAATGTAGATGTGATGGTTTAATGATTGAAGAAGCCACAAATAACTAGGCATACAAGGAAGCAAAAATTGATGAAAGAGATGATTGGAAGAATAAGAATTGATCAATTTAAATATTTTAGTTGTACCTACCAATATGAAGATGCTTATTATTATTAGCATTGATACAACTAGAATGGTCAATGGGTTAGTTTGATCAAGGGGGATGGGAAAATTTTACAAAGTTACCAAGGAGAATTTTCTATGGCTCTATTGATTGTAATAATTCTTGAGCTGATTTTTGTTGTATAATGTGATGGTATGCATCATGATATAAAACACCATGATGACCTGGCCATAATGTGTATAAAGATTAAGTCTTGATCTAATAAACAAATTAAAATAATGCACCAATGATAAAAATAATGATGATAATGTTGACATATGAATATTATTAGACTCAAGAATAATGCACAAGGAATCATTTAATAAACACATATAGACTTAATCTAGGCACAAGATTAAAATAAACAAACATGTAGATAGACAAATAAATAAATAACTAAGCAAATATACCCATAGAAAACTTGAGAATAAAATCAATAGAAAGCACCCTATTATCAACTAAGTCAATATATATGCATGAAGTCTCAATATAATGATAAATAAGTAGTGCCCCCAAGCAAGGATAAATGCAAAGGGAAGGTCACACCCTCAATGGAAGTGGAATGGATTGGAACTAACAATGTATTTACCCCCGTAGGGTAGATCAAGGATGTCTGACTAGGTTTAAATAAGATAAATGTTTTTATCTTTTAAAATTTTTGAATGTTTTTGGGATTTTGGAAGTGTTATAAATGTTTCTAGAATAATTGGGGTATCTTAACTCATTAGAGATTGAAAAAATCCCACTCACAAAATGGTGAGAGTATGGCTTAG
The DNA here is from genome assembly GCA_037957365.1 of Torreya grandis. NCBI lineage: Eukaryota > Viridiplantae > Streptophyta > Pinopsida > Cupressales > Taxaceae > Torreya > Torreya grandis. The sequence continues at coordinate 832,141 of JARHVA010000911.1, read as the reverse complement.
GTTACTCACAAAATGATGAGAATGTATGGAAAAGAGGGACTGAGATGACATCAACATGAATTAATAATGACCTATGTATTCCCATTAGGACCTCAAGTCACATTATTTATGCCAACATAAAAGGTGGGGAGATCCAACCAAGTAACAACAAATTTAAAAATTGAGGCAAATTGTAAAGAAAATGAGAATAATAATGGCAAGGTGATGTGAAAATGCATGGTAAAGGTGTTGTTTCTAATTTACCCATAAGTAGTTATAATTAGGAAATAACAACATAGGTATATGCTACTAATTTTCCCATAGATGGTTATAATTAGTAACATAAGGTGGGATATTGATTTTCTCATAGGCAGTTATAATTGCTAGATCCATTGTCATACTAATTTCAAAGACTACCATTTAAAAAGGAAATACTAAAAATACTAAAAATAGATAAAAATCCCCTCATAGAAGGTGCAAGAAGAACCAAAGGAACCAAGATCAAAAGGGTTGGGTGGGGTGGCTAAAAACATGATTTAGATAGTAGTAAAGGTATGGTGGAATGGTATATAGCATGGCATAAATAATATGATAGAATGATAATTTGTGGTAATGGGAATAGGATTTCCCCAAAATGATAAGGTAAGGAAAATGGAAAGGTATGAAACGATGATAAGAGGAATGGAAAATTAAAATGGCAAGATAAATGGCAAAGGCAAAGGTATGGTTTTTAGTAAGGTAGATGGAAAATGGAGAAGGCAAGATAAATGATAAATGTAAAAGGCAAGGTAAATGTTTATATTATTCTTGTTGATGTGGAGATGCATGTCCTGATCAACATAAGATACAACAATAATAATCAATCATGGAAATTGTTAGCCCATACCTCTTCTAAATAGTTGCTTTGTCAAGAATATGCAACAAATTTGGATTCCAATAATGTTTTTGTGATCTTTGTTGGTCTTTAAATATGTTTCCTCCAAACTTTAAGATAAGATATCTTTGTAGCCTTTATAAAGGAAAGTGTGGCTAGGGATGGTAAACATGGATAAACAATGTATAAAATTTATGATTTGGTAATGTAAAGGTGGATGAGAATGGAATGTATAATGGTTGGGTAATAAATGAAGATTATGATTTTTAGGCAGACACAATGCTACTAATTCTAGATTTGTCATAATTTTAGTTGTGGTGGGCCTAAATATTTTTGAATATGCTCTCAATAAGACCATTATATTTTTTATTGTTTAAGCCTAAGAGTAGCTACCATTTGATTATGCTATAGATTAAAATTTGTATTGATGTTATCTTTGATAATGTATTCATCAAGTTGTGAAAAACTATTGTGATCAACTATTGGTGCCTTGATGATTTTTTCACCAATAAAGTTGTCTTGATTTTCCCATAGTGCCTCCAAGAATTTTTCACTAAGGAATGTGGACTTTTAACTTTGATTGTCTTCTAGCACCTCAAATAAAGTTTGACTAAAAGATGTTGAGATTAGACTTTGATTATTTCCTAGCACCTCCAAAAAGGTTTCACTAGGAGATTATTATTCTTCTACATGAATGTGGTCTTGGTCCCTCTAAAATTTTACAATTTATATGTCACCATGGATGTATTTTAACAAGGTATGATTTTGTTGATCCTAATCGACACTTGTGGGAGGTAGAATCTCAATATAATGAATATGTTGGGTGGTGTTAATGGTATGTGGAATGGTAATATTATGGGAAGAGGTAACACAATCCTCATAAAATATACTAAGAGAACTTATGCCTAAGCTAAATTACTCATCCTAAAAAATCATGGAAGTCTCACAAATATATTCAAATTTATATGCAAGGCATGCATAATGAAGATTGTAACAACCATGAACATATTATAATTTTGAAGCTAAGTTTGAACCAAGGGACTTTGAATCTGATGTTGAGACTGATATTAATTCTACTTCTGATGCTAAATCTGATGTTGATTTAAGAATAGAACCTAACTCTAATTCTACTCTTCATTTGGTTTGAATGTTAATACAATGATGTCTTGTTGAATGTTTGTTATTATACAAGTAACAACCTATTATGGCATAATGGGATCTATAGATACTGGTTTGTCAAAGTGAGACTCCTCCACAAGGTGAAAAAGGTCAAGAGACAACTCCATAAAAAATGGCTTGTTAAGGGAAGGCTCTTTAAAAATAAGACAATGATTGAGATAATAATTTTCCCAAAGGTGATTATAATCATTAAGAAGTGATTCAACACAGACTGGCTTGTCAGAGTGATACTCCTCGATAATCATAATAGTATCAAAATTTGATTCATCACATGTTAAATTATCACAAATAGGTGTTTCAATAAAAAAATCATGGATTGGTTGGTTCTCTTTGCCTTAGTTTATAATCAGTTATAAACTACCAATTTGAATATATCTTGGTGTTTAAATGATTGGTCCTATTGGATAGGTATTGATTGGCTATCTTGTGGCTCAATTATTGGTATGGGTTTTCTAAAGTGGGAGATGGTTGGTAATGGATGAAGAATGGCCAGTGGTTGGATAATGATAGGCTTATCTATGATGGTCTTAACAAAGGTTGGTTACTGGACTAGGATAGTAACTAAGACCCATAAATTTGTAGGTACACAACCTTGTTAGGATAATGAGCTACCATTCTTGGAAGAACCTAGAATTATAATGGTAGGGAATTGTAAATCTTGGTTAGTATTGTGAGCCAAAGGATAAGGGCCTAGTATAGAAATGGTATGGCATTGAAAAGTTTGGTTTCTCTCAAAAGCCAAAGGATGAGGTCCTAAAATAGTAATCCTTTGATGTTCTTGAGCTTGGTTGCTCACATAATCCAAAGGATAAGGTCCTCATATAAAAATGGTCGGGCATTATGAAGCTTGGTTGCTTTTAAAAGCCAAAGGATGAGGTCCTGGTATGGTAATCCTTAGACATTGTGAAGTTTGGTGGTTTGCACAATTTGAAGGAGGATTAATGGTATAGGTGGGGGATTGGGTACCATGAGTGGTGAAAGGGAGAACATTGTATGTTAACCAACCCAAATAAGGTATCACCATATGCTGCTCTTAAGGATTTTGGATTTGTTCCCCATATTGGTTATTGTAAGGAGGATAAGTATCCATCTCACAAACCACTTTTTCATCATAGGGGTCTTGATCAAAGTCAATTATGTGACCATTTTATCATAACTTGGATTGTACATGGATCCACTACATGTATAGTAATACATATTCAAATCAATGATTAATATTTCATGGAAGAAGGCCTAGAGTTATATAAAATCTTAAAAATAATGTCCAAAGGACAAATGGTCTAAACATAGTCTATATTGGTTTAGGGGTGGAACTACATCTCCAAAATGGTCTGTGATAAACTTGGTCTAAAATAGTCTAACATCAGATATCTAATATCAAATGTCTTACACAAAAGTTTAAGTGGATGAAATAAAACCAAAATTTCAAACTCTAGGTTCATAATGTTCCAAACAAGTCTAATCTAAGAAAAAAAAAGTTTCTAGGTCTTTTAGAGAAAGCACAAAAGCAAGGCTCAAAATAGGCATATGCTAGGTCTTTTGGAAAAGGCACAAAAGCTAGACTTTTAAATAAAATAAGATATGAGATTTAAACATGAACTTTGTCAATTGGTATAAGGTATGAAATAAAAAGGAAAATAAAATATAGGCCATTTCCCTAAAATCTAGGCACCAACAATAGTTTTTAAATTGAAAAAATAATTAACCTAAGTTACACAACACAAAAGAGAAAGATCGATGTCTAAGTTAAAATTAAATAAGGCATAAGCATAAATCAATCAATGTTTGGATTTGAAATTTCAAGGATAATTTTAAACTCAACTTGTAAAATTAGGCTCTTTGAACAAACAAGAAGTTAGATAATAATGGATAGTATAATGACACTAGGCAAAGATCTCAAAAGGCACATGTGGTTTGGGTTTCAAAAATAGAAATTTGACACAAGGAAAAAAAGTCTTTGAAATGATTTTAGTAGTGTAATAGTTTGTCTTTCTTTAAATATATGATCAATGGTTTGTTTCAAGACTCAAAGGCACAAAACTTAGGATGAATGAGGCAGCATAACGTTACCCTTGTCAACCAAGTGACACACATATGAAAATGTTTTGTCAAAAGACTAAGGGAAAAAGGTATGGTTTCAAATGGACAATGTAATGCCTTATTAAAAAAATTATTTATGCATAAACTAGACTCATTTTGATGTGGGAATACAAAAAAATAGTTGTAAACTCAAAACCATGCAAGAAAGGATAAAATGATATAAACACCTAAGTGTAACATCCTAAATCCTAGAACTGATAAGGTTATATCATACCATAAAAATCCATATATATAAATTCTCTTGAGAGGATTTTAATTATTAATCCAAAAATAAAAGTGCATGAATAATTAGGGCTTTTACACCCTTTCTTCTCTCAAGATTTTGTATTATGACATGGAACTTCAATCTACTCAATCTGCATCAATAATATGTCCACAACAAGTGGGGCTATCTAAAATAATTTTTCATGTGTTTTTAGATGGTCCTAAGTGTGATTAATATTATATATTAAATCATGCTAATTTATTTCATACTAGATAACTTACTATACAAGGGTCTATTCCTTTGCATAGTGATTCCATTCATATACTTCTTAGTGGAATTACCTGGTTATCCAGACCTGACTTAGGTTTTTGTTATGATTGGAGAGGATACCAATTCATCCTCCTAGAAATTATAGTATCCATTCCCTTATTTATATAACCCACTATGTAGTGGGGTTGGTATGATGTTGGGAGATGAAACCCCAAGTCAACACACCTCTAGAGAAATTGTGAGGGAGAAGTGAGCTTCTAATCACAATCCAAAATGTATGAAAATAAAAGACAAGTGAAAAGACTTTAAGGTTTCATTTAGTCACCCAAACCATACAAATTTGAGGAGAGATTTAATAACATTATTTTCATGCCTTTGAACAAGGCACAAATACAAAGAAAGAGTGATTTTGGTCACCTAAGTTCCCTAAGAGGGATGGGGGGAGAGTATACATGCATTAATAATTTTGTGAAATTAAATTACTTTGAAATAATAGGCATAAAACAATAACACTCTTAAGAGTATGTCATCTAAGTGTGAGTTTTTATTTTAATGCACCAAAGCAAAATGTTCATGAAATTTTGGCCCCTTGGCCTTAATTGAAAACATGTAAAAAAATTTCACAAACACATTTAAATTATTTTTAGGCACCAAATCACAAAATATATAAATTATTTTTATGCATCCAATAAAGCATTCAAGAATTAACCCCCCACAAATTTTTGCCTTTTTCAGCTTACATCTTACAATTTTTAGAGGGTATATATATATATATATATATATATATATATATATATATATATATATATATATATATATATATATATATATATGCTTTTAGGTAATATTGGAAAATCAAAACCTAAAAATTTAAAATATTAGAAAGCTCCCAAATACCAAATGCTTGCAAGTTATAAATTACAAACTTAAAATAAAATTAGAAAACAACTAAAACAAAAATTAACAAATAAAAGGGATAGTTAATAAAATAATGATATATCAAAAACTATAACTTGAATTTTTATGAAATTTATGCAAAATGTATATAAAAAAATGTGCACCACATACAAAAAATTGAACAAAAAAAAGTTTATGAATTAAAAAATATGATTATTTTAATGGTCATTTATTCAAACAAAATAGATAGTCACTAAAAGAGTCATAACTTCTAAACTACGTATTAGATTTCAATAATCTTTTTAGATAATATGGATGAATATAGTAAGAAAAAACTATAAAATAATGAAAAATAAAGAAAAAATAATTATTAAATAGATTAAAAACTAGAGCTATTTTAAAAGCCATTCTTTTAGCATGAAAATATAAAATGAAAGTGGCAACTAGTGTTTTGATCATAACTTCTAAACTATGGACCATTTATTCAAAAAAAAAATTGAAAGTTGTTCATAGGTCCAAGGTGCATCTATATTAAAAAAATTAGATAAAAATATTTAATAAAAAAAATTATTAGCTCTTTATCAACCATTTTTAGTAGGAAAATAGAAAATCTTAACAAAACACATTAAAAGCTATTATAATTACCTCATTATATATCCCACTAAACGTGCCATTTGTGATCATAAGAATACTTATAAATGATATTATTATCATATTAGTAAGATAAAATAAATATAAATATAAATATACTAAACACTAACACCTCTAGCCTAGACACTAGGGAGAGCTTAGATAACAAAAACTAGATGAAAGTACAACAAAAACATAAAAGACACAAAATCCTTTACCTTCCTTGGGAGATCAAAATGATTTGTTGAGTGGCTTGATCAGATTTTGCATCAAGAACTATTTTTAAAATAAATCTTGTTGGCTTCTTCTCTCCTTGACACCATTGGCTTTGATATGGCTTATGATTGTTTTGGCTTAAGATTTTAGTATTATAACACTATTACAAATCTTGTCTCTCTCCATATTAACATTATATCTTTGGCTTATGAGAGATTTTTTATTTTTTAATTAATGGTCATGGCCTTGTATTTATAAATTTATGAACTAACTCTCACCAAAGATGAGTTAAGGTTGAGTTGAGTTGAAAGTTGTCATGCAATTATGACTTTCAATTACTAGTCATAGTTCTCAAATTAGAAGGTTGAGTTGAGACTAACTCTAGTTGAGTTAAAAGTTGTCATGTAATTATGAATTTAAATTACTAGTCATAGTTATCAACTTAGACATATTAGGATATTTTGACAAATCATAAAGATAATGATGAAAGGATAGGATATTTTGATATTTGGAATTTAATTTTTTTAATATTCATTAATTTCAAATGGATAATTCAACTAGGAATTTAATATTGTTTAATTTATTTAATTGATTTTGGTTATCCTTTTAGATATTTAAATATTTGATTAAGTTTAAAAGTGCCCCACTTAATAGGTCGATAGGCCAAATTGATAATTATGATGTCACAAAGTGATTGGGGATGAATTCATGAGAGGTTATTATTGCATACAGGATAGTACTTAAAATAAGGATGCCTCAATATGATTTTGATCTTTGATGAATGATGCACAACCAAATTTATAATGTTTAGTGATTCTTAGGCTTAATTTGTATTGTTTGGTAGGAATCAATATGAAGTCTGATCGAAGCTAGTTATGACCAGATTTAGTTGTCTACAATATATGTATGTATGTATGTATATATGAAAATCTTTTGATTTTTAATTATAACCTAGTGGTGTTTAAAATCTAACAATATAATAAACATATGAGGATTAGAAAATGCTCTTAAGATTAAAATTAAATTAAATTATCAAAAAATTAAGGCTAGACACTATCATTGAATTTGGACACTACCATCGACACTAGTGTCCTAAGCCACCCATAGTGTTTAGGGGATAAAAACATAGAAATGATCAGTTTATAGGTAGGGACCCTTGAATTACATTAAAAAAGATTATAATCAATAACAAAAAATATGAATTATCAAATAAAATAAATAAAATGAACATGAACTAAAAGGGTCCACATGAGATTGTGCCACTAAATGCATAATTCTCTTTCAAAATGTCTATATGTTCAAATATATGAAAAATATAATATGAAATTATACTAGTACCAAATATAGCTATCTATGTTATGATTTATAGAATATAATCCTTGTTATTCCTAAATTAAATTGGATTCATAGGATTTATGATAGTGGGCTCCCACAAGATACAACCTTTATCACATCTATCTAATGCTCTGAACTTATAATGGCATGTGCTAGTCATTACAATAAAGATAATATAGAGGTCAATAATCCTCAAAATTGATATGCTCTCTAGCTTGGCCTGAAACACATTGAAATAATGCTTAGAATATTTAATTATAATTCCTTTGTAGACCTCCCACCTAATTATTCTAAAAATTTGAACATCTTGTGCTAAGATGACAAAAAACACTAGCTTTAAAAGTCAAAGGCTACTTCTACTAGGCTACCAAATACATTGATGAGTTTTGATTTTAAAATGGAAATAAATGGCATCATAACACTCTTAAATAGATTAATTGGAAACCTTATAGCTCATGGTTTACAATAAGGGATGTAAGAGTACATATGGATCATCTAGACGAATAAAAAATATATCAAGTAGGCATAATGAATTAACAATTCAATCCTTAAACATGTGTGAAGTTCAAGTTATAGGGCAATTTTATATGACTTATTATATAGTTTATGGGGTTTTAAGAAGAATAATTTTTCAAGGGTTCAATAAAGTGGGCTTGTTGATCTCTTCATGAGTTTATGATTTCTATCCTCAACTCACACTGCATTAAAGCTCACAAAAAAAATTTTGTGTGAATGATGTTTTCCTATATTACATCATCTAGATGTTTTAGCAATAACCTTACAATGCCTAAATTTTAATTTTGGCTTAAAAAAACATTTAATGATGGGGAACATGGTTTATTAAATTTAATAAATTTTCATAAATCAAAGTATGTGGCTTTGATAATGCCCCCTACATGTTCCCTATTAATGTGATTGGCAAATGGATATTGATGGAATTAGTGTCACAATTGATTGAAAAAAATAAGATCTTAACAAGTAAGTATTAAACATGAGTACATTTTATAATCACCATTGGGAGATAAAGATTCACCTAGTTGGACAAGGATAAAAACATTGATGTTGAAATGTCTCAAGTCACTCTACAAACATTACATGGCAGGCCATCTTATCACATCAAATGTATGATTTGAAATATTATTGGATCTACATATAGACACATTCCATATTATGAATACTTTTGTATGGAATATGATGATGAGAAAGAGATCAAACTTCCAGATTAATCTTGATTAAAATTAGAGTAGAATATGGAATATGACTTGGCAGATATCCTAGAAAAAATGAAAAATAATGAAGAAGCAGTGGATCATGTTTATTACTTTAGTATATCTTCTTAAAATTTTTATTGTGAGTTAATTGTTTGAAATATGAATCAACATCCTTGGAGGACATAAATAAATTTTTGATTTCCATAACTATCACTTAGCTTAAGAAAGAGGGATTTATAACCAAAAATAAAGGACTTGATCTAATACCAAATTAAATGATCAAAATCCCTATCAAAATTAAACCTTGAATAGATGGAAAATCACTTGAGGGTTTCACTTTAGGCAAAGGTACAAGTAGAGATAAGGCACAAAAAATAGAGCAAATAAGATAGAACAACGAAGGCCACTCAATCTATGAGGACTACATTTGTATTTGAAATTATAATAAATGCGAGCAAAGGTTCCTTAGGACTTCTAAGTGATTTGGACCATTCATACTCATATGTGGTGCATTATCCCACATTGATCAAAAATAATACCACACATTTTATTTATTTGAATTCTTCCACAATAGTTCAAGTGTCTTATTCCCCTACAAATCTATTGTTTTCACCCAAACTCACAAGCACACCTTCATACTCCACCATTATAGCTAAAGAAGTACAACCTAAAAAATGAAAATATATTGTCACAACTTAGAATCTATTTCAAGTTACAGTCATTTTTCCACATGATGCTAGTACACAAGTTCAAATAGAACAACCCTCTCCACAACAAGTTTTTAGTATAGAATTTATTGATTGGTTGAATAAATTGTTTAAAAGAAAGAAAACATTTATTCAATCTCATGAGGTGGATTTTATTGCAATTTTCATTCCTCATAGTTCCTCCTACTTCGCAAAGAAACCCAAAATAATTTCAAAGATTATAATCAATTATCAAGGAGAAAGATATTATGAAATAATGGTTCCTATGCTTGACAAATCCAAGGAATAAGTTATTTCACAATATTACCAACTCTCTAAGGTACATCTTGAAAAATCTACTCTAGAAGGGGTGAAATATAATTTTAAAAAAAATCAATTAGCATGTTCCTTGTTATCCTTGAATTTTAGCAGGCTCAATTCATGGGATAGCCCCTACAAAACTTGTCCATTTCATAGCCCATGAGCTCTAAGCTCACAAAAGGAGGCCAATCACTACCTATTTGGATTTGTTTTTTTCCTTAATAAGAATTTAGTTTTTTGGGAATTATTATTCTCGTGTAGTTCAGAGAATTTTCTTTGAACTACACCTAGTCCAGTTTGGTGAAAATCAAAGAATTTTGTTCAAACTGCACCATTGCATGTAGTAGAGTTATTATTATCCACATTTTCACATGCAAATTTGGAATTTTTATTCACTCTTACACCCAAGCTCACCATTACACCAGTAATTAATATGTATTATTTACCCTTATTATATATATTTAACCCATGTAATTTTTATTTTTACCATATTCTTTTCTCTCTCACCATTTTTGAGCTCATGTGCATCCCTCCTCACCATTTTTGAATCAACTTTTTCTCTTCATCATTTTTGTTAATTGGTCTAGTTCATCTATGGATTCTTCCTCACCAGACTTTTGATGAGTTGTTTATTTCATATTTTTGTGTTTCTTGTTTAGGGTTTTAGTTTCAATTTTCATTATTTTATTTTTATTTATTTGTGGTTGTTTTTTATTATATCTATCTATTCTTGTTTTATGTTATCAATACTTTCCTTTCCTTGCCAAGTTTCATATATTTGAACAAATTAAAATAGTCATGAAATAAACCAAAACCTTAGAATACAAGTTAGATAATTTTCTCTGGCATGCACCTTAAACCAAATTAACCAAGTTTGTGCACTTTAGATAATTTTCTCTAAGTTGCACATCTCCATTCACCCTGGTGCACTTTAGAGAATTTTATCTAAAGTACATGAAGCTTGGTGCACTTTAAATAATTTTCTTTGAAGTGCAATAGGTTTTTAAAAAATAATCCCTAGTGCATATCAGAGAATTTTCTTCATATGCAACCTAACTTCACCAGAGTGCATGTTGGATAATTTTCTCTGACTTACACTCAAAGATAATTCTTAGGTGCATGTCAAAGAATTTTCTCTGATATGTACCAAAGCAAACCTGACACCTAAAACTTTCCAAAGGTGAAAATTGGAAAAAAATCTCTAATCTACATCAAATTAACCAAATCCTATGTATTTTAGATAATTTTTTTCAAATTGTACCAAAACCAATTTTAACACATCATGTAGTTTAGAGAATTTTGTCTGAATTACACTTTTCCAAAAAGAGATAAAATGCTAACTCTCAATAATTAAATTGTATACCTTACAGCTATCTGATCAATGTCAAACATCTCTCCAAATAAGAAGATAATGAAGTACAAGTATTAGGGTTTTTTCCTATTATCTGCACTTGATTCAAATGTGGATCAAATTAGAGATATAGAAATTGGTCGTATAGATATGGCCGAATGTTTAAAGAGATTGGGAAGAGAACCCATTGCATCTCATATGCAGCCAGTACTTAACAATGAAATTCATTTAGCTACTACATTTCCAATATCATCACATGATTATGAATTCATCTTGACCATGGAAACACACTTTGATAAGGAAAGCAAATCGGTCAAAGATTTAGAGGGTAAGGTGATTATTCACCTTGATGAGGAGTATTTTGATAAAACTTTCCACCTTTCTGAGATTGAAGAATATTCTAATTTAACTATGGAATCAACTCAAGAATACTATGACAAATATCTTGAGAAGTGTAAAAAACATATCAATTCCAAATGGCTCAAGACTCCTCGACCCACCATTGCTACATGGCCCAATAATTTGTATTGTAGTGACTTTATAGAGGAGATAGGGGATTTGATTACTCTCCTCAGAAGATTGAAAGGGTTATCTGCTTCAAACATTTTGGTTATTAAAATAAACAAGAAAAGTATTTTTTTAGGTAAACAAATTAGTGATGCTATTTATCATCCACTCTCTGAGGTAGCTTCTTCACTCAAGTTTTATATGACTTCATATCTTGTGTATGTTGCAGCTAGTATGAAGTATTTCTTGGGACTAAATTCTATCAATGAGAGAAAAAATGTTTTTGTATATGAGCATTATCCATAGATAACTCTAAAATAAAGTGTCAAGCATTATAGGAGAGTTAATGATGCTTTATTCTATACATTCATCTACACTCTTGAGAAAGAAATTGAAAAGAAGAGAGTTTTAGACCAGGCATGGGAATAGGTTAATAGGGTTGGATGCATTTTCTTGCAATTCCCAACTTTTACATACATCAAGGTAGGAGTATTTGAGGAATATCCTTACATGCTACCCAGATACCCAAGTGATAAACTAATACTAATGGAAATGTATAGATAAGTGATGAATGTACATAAGAAACAATTAGATGCTCACAAGAGAGGATACAAATTTCTAATTAGTATTGGTTGGTACACAATTTACACTTTTCCAAAGGCTAAGATTATGGAAACCAAGATGCAGTGGATTACACTTAAAAAATTCAAAAGTAGAGAAAACTTTGATTATAGAATGATGAAGGAGAATCTCAAATTTAATATCACCCATGTGCACATAATTGAAGATATTTGGGTAGAATGCAAAACTATGAAGATATAAGGAGACTTAATTATAGTTGCCTTAATACTAATTAGATTTTCAATTTGGAATCGAAAAATATTATTGGGGATTTGATAGATGATGGTAATATATTGGATCCATCATATGAGGAAAATAAAGTGGATTGAACTCCTCTCCCTTCTATCCAATGGTCAATCCACTTCTATTAGAGACATGTTTCAACTTATTCTTGTAAGAACTAATGCTTGGTTGGAATATAAAGGAATTAAGTTAAAACATTTTAAGACTAGTTGTAAATAAGAGTATGATGAAGAGACTGATAAAAAATGAGAGGAGATAATAACCAAGAATAAAGAAGAGCCTTCTACTTCCAAATAGAAGCCAAAATTTGTATTTGTCAGTAAAAGAAAGAGGAAAGACAAAGAAATAAGTGTCAAGGAAAGTGCTCAAGTGGAGAAAAAAGAAATGTCAATCACAAGAGAGGCACCACCTCAATCAACAATATCACAAGAGTCTCAACCAGTGCTTCAACAAAATATACAAATAGAGAATACTCAATCAGAGGTTCCTTTGACTAAAATTTTTCAAGCTATAGTTTCATAGGTAACATAATCCATTGCTCCTCTCATGAGTACCATTGTACAAGTTGATATTGTCCCTTATCAAAATGTTCTTTCACCACCATCTTTACCTCCTAGTACCACATTTTTCAAGTTCTTTTACAAGGTACACTAGACCAATTTTTTGATTCATTGTCAAATCTACCCAGTCCTTCAAAGTCATTGGGATCCCCAACTGATTTATATTTCACCCAAAAAGATATGGACAAATTTATGTCTATACCTTACTCAAAGACAAAAACTCAAGTTCCTATCACTCCAGTTTCCAAAATGTCAATAGTAACTAAAGTGGTGGTCACTCCAACCCAAACTCCACATGTTATTACTATAATCCCATTGGTGTCAACCCCATTACAAGATACCTCTATCACATTGCTTTCCATTCCAATTACTTCACAATCCATTATCCCTCCCCAAGTATCCCAATCTTTAACATCCTTTGTCCAAATAGATCCATATCCTCTTCCTCCTTGGTTGGCATCACAAAAATCTAAGAATAAGAAGCAAACAGTGGCATTGGAAGATTTTGATTTTGGTCATCTTGTGCCAATAAAACCCAAAATAATAAAGAAGGCCAAAACTACATCAAATGTAATATTTAAATCTAGGCATAAGTATGTTGAAGTTTTAGTGCCTCCCAAACATAGAAACATTGAATATATTCAAGCATCTGAATATGTAATGGGATTAATAGATCTTAGGAAACAAACTCATGAAGTTGAGAAGGAAGATTTTTAAGTAGCTATGACCTCCTTGATCAAGAGATATGATAAGGATAAGAAGATTAAGGATCAACTCAAAGTACAAGTGGAATAGATGACTTCTACTTTACTAAAAATCACTCAACCTTCTGAATCCATTGATCCTATTTTGCATGAAAATACTAAAAGATCCATTCAACTTGCAGAAAAAATTAGATCTCAAGGTCATGCAGTCAATGCCTAGATTGAGAGATTAACAACATTGGGTATCTAATGTTTGGTTCTATCATTGGATTTTTGAAGATCCTGAGTGAAGTGAAAATAAAAATTTAGTAAACAATTGAAACACTAACTCAGGATTTGAAGTTGACTAAAAAGGATATTGATACATGGACACAACTTTGTAAATTCAAACTAGAGATTTTTGTTGAGAAGAAGATCATTCCAAATAGGAAAATGGTCATTGAATATAGGGAAGCTATGAAGAATAAAAGATAAGTTCTCAAGAATCTAGTTAAATATCTCAAAGGATCTAAAGATATGTGTGATAATAAGATGTCAAATCTTGTAGAGAAAATTGGAAAACTCCCCTATCAAGTTAAAAATGATTCTCAGGAAATTATTCCTTTAGAGACTGTTATTCAAGAATTTACATCTTTGATCCAAAAAAAGATTGAAACAGGTACTTTCACATTGGACTCCATTGACAAATTAATTGAATTTCAAGTCATTTTGGACAAACTACAAATAATCATGGATTAAAGGATTTGCCAGTTAACTTAGAAGATTCTATCACAAGGGTACTTGGCATCTCCAAAAGTACATCCGACCTAGATAATGATGAAGTTTAAGCTGTATTGAAGATATATAAGGAATTTTTAGTGAATAATAAAAATGAAGAAATTTATGTGTCTAAGGACACTTAGTTTACTTTTGTAATTTTCCATATGTAGTTTTATTTAATGTAAATTACACATAGGAAAAGTACATAGTCCTAAGTCAATAGGACTCTGTCAATAAATAAGTCAATGTATTTATGTTTTTCCAATTTTTGTTCATAGCTCCTCTCTATAAATAGGATCACCAATGGTTATAGAAGAGAAATGTTGCTGAATTGAGAAACAATTTTTAAACTTTGTGTTCATATTGTAAATCAAAAATTCATTCAATATAATAAAATCAAGTGATATTTCAAACTTTGTGTTAAAATATAATTGTGGTGTAATGGGAATGTTATTTTATATTTTTCATTACATTTTCTTCTACTTTGAGTAAATTATGGTGTGAAATTTATATAAAATGAAAGGCGCTAGAAAGCTGATTTTGGAGACTTTGAGCTACTTATTAGTATCTGGGTTTGTGATCATCATTGAAGGTGAATTACTGAGGAGACTTTGAGATACCAGTTATTATTCTTTGATAATTTTAATCTTTGTTGAAAATAAGGTAAAGACTTTGGGCTGCACTTTATTCTATCTTTTAAAGTTTACTCTACTGGTATTATTCTTGCTAATCTTTTGGCTAAAAAATATAAGTATCAGTTATATTTGGTTCATCAATTGATCTTAGATTTTAAAAGTGTATCGCAAAGAATAGAAGGAAGTTTGTGATTAAACATCAATTCTAAAAAAAGGGAATCAAATGGTATGACAACACCCACTATGATAAAATTATTGTAAATAAGTGTAACTAATTAAGTGTTGTGTTAGTTAACAATAAAAGGGATCCTCCCCTTTCATTGAGGAGAGATTTTGTCTCATCACACTATGGCTTAAATCACCATTTTTCTACCATTGTGTCAGTAACAAAATAGTCACCCAACACTCCTCAATTTTTTTGATAAAGACTAAGTCACGAAAGAACAACTTGAAGAAACAATTGATCAAGTCATAATAAATGTTCAAAAATTGATTAACCCCATCAAATATTACTATTCATATGGTCCTTATCTAAAAATTACTAAAAAATATACCTTTGAGGTAGCTAAATAAATTGGACATATGGGAAAAGCTATAAAAGACTAGTCCAAAAAGTTAATTACTCAAGGAACCTAATTAATTGATGTTGTGATAGTTATTTATACAGGAATTTAATTAGAAATTTAAGATGCAAGGGGAACAAAAATAAATTTTTAAATAGAATAAAATGGCTTGAAATAATACTTGTTGAAATTAGAAGTCATGTCAAAACTGAGATCAGATATCCTAATTTCATAAGGAATCCTTGAAGGCAAAGACTAAAGTGATCAGATGGAGTTGATGGGTGCTACTAATTTCAAGATTCATATTCTGGAATAATGTCTAGATAAATATAAATATACGTGAGTAAAGGGTTTGGAATCATGTAATGATATACAATAAATTATTGAAAAGCTTCCATGCACTTTTTATGACAATAATGCACTCATACTTCCATCTCATGCCATCAAGGATGGATTCACTTAGATGATTAAAAATAAAAATGAGCTTTAGGATAGGATTTTAATTTTGAGTCAATTTAAATATTCATATTATACCAAAACACTTTCAATGAATTTTAAAAATATCTAAATTAATTTTATTGTGTTCCCTCTTAACTGTTAGATGCTCATATTAAAGGTGAAATCACTTATTTGTATTTTGAAGTTCTAGACAAAGACATAGTAGAATAACTTTTGAATAATATTGATGATTACCAAAAAAAGAAGTAAAATCCTAGCAAAAAATAGTTAAGGTCATTGATGATTGTTAATAGAGGTTCTTGAAGCATCAAAATTTGCTAAGAATGAGGATAGTTTTGATATACTTCGTGTGAATAGAATAACTTATTAGGTTCATACAAGAGTTTGGATAACATAAACATAATAAGAATTAATAATCCTACATTGTTTAGGAATTAAAAACAACCATTATTTCATAATAAAAGTAAAGCATTCGAATTAATTAAATAGAAAGTAACTAAACATTATACATGGAAACACATTCAAGGAACATAATAATAAATCACATAGGTAACCATAAACAAATGAATCTATATTGATCTCTTCAAAAGTGGAACCCTTTTATTCTTACAAACATAGGTATATATAGGCATTTCCAATCTATGATTGTTCATCTTCTTCTCGTACTTGGCACCAAAAGTGGATTTTATTCATATTCTAGCCAATTATAAGTCATGAAGATAGGACAAAAGAGACTATACAATAAAAAAATGAGTACATAACACATGAATATCAGACAAATATCCTGCACAAATTTACAATCCAAATTCTTCTACCAATAGTGTCCTAGACTTAAAATGTTGTCTCATCTTGAGACAACATCATAGGATCCTCTAAGAATACACAAATAGATATATATTGAAGACGTGGCTAGACTAGTAAGATCCACAATAATCTCTCAAGGTGTCATTTCCATTTTTCACCTCTTATGCACTACTTAGATGCCCTTTTGGGTTTTCAACTAACATACCAACCTACCACCCTTCACGAGTTTTCAAATGTTGGCATAACTAGGTGGCCACCCTTTATGAGTTTTCAACCATCCTAACCCCACTTATCTAAGTCATCCCCAATACATAATGTTATAAAAAAAATTCAAAACTAGTACTCTACATAGTATTTGATGGTGGTGGCATGGATGTAGATGATGATTAACCAGAAGAGTCCTTAGACTGGGAATGCATGGCCTTATACCAAGTAATGATCTATTAGAGTTATGAAGATGGATTATATTGAGGTATATTGATAATCAAGGTAATTATGCTAGAAAAGGGGGTCAAATCCATCTTGTAGGGATGCCAATCCAACATCACTTCTTGGATCAACCATAATAGGGAGCACAATAAAGCATGGTAGTCAATTATCTACTTAAGGTCTACATAATCTATTATGCTCAAGGTTTCCTTGGTATTTATGACCCTTGTATGGATCTCTCCACTCAGCTACTCCATCTTGTTTATATGTCATTGAACTTGGAAGCTGATAAAGGAACTACACAAAAGCTAACTCTGCCAATTCAAAAGATTATTGTGCATATTATCCCTGGTATTGAGTAACTCTTAGATTGATCCATCCTTATCCTCCTTAGTGGTAGCATGGTTGGCCGTGGTTGATATGGTGGTGGTGTCCCTTATGAAATCTATGCTAGAACTAGCTAAGGTAATATCTAGTTACTACTTACAGTCTAACAAGCTATGTGTGACTTATTATGCTTAAAGTGCGACAACATCAAGCATTACTTGATTCTCCTCTAATAGTGTTATGAGTGTGGCAACCTTAGTGTTAACTTCCTACCCTAATTTTTTGACTATGTGGAGTTTCTATACTACACACCAGCCCTTGGTTAACTTAGAGATAAGTGTCTTGAGTTTGTATTGATCAGACATGACTTCGTCATCGATTACTTGAATGACTAGCTCAAGACAAGTATACTTGATAAGCTTAGAAGCTTCATGTAGGTGAGACTCCAACTTGACATTCTCAGCCTTATAATTATCCATCTCTTATTATAGAGAGGAGGCCTTATTCATAATAGATTTATGGAATCTTGTAGTGCCCTCTAACTATTTATTTAGTGATAACCTAGAGACACCCAATGAGGCTTCATGTCGAAGGGAGAATGTTGCCAATGTTCCTATAATCATTGAAGGGTTTAGTCATGGCATGGTTAAAATTGGAATATAAAAGGTGGTGTGATAAGTACCCATAGTTGGAATGTCCCATAACTAGACTCCTCCCAAAGGTAATTCTAGTTGTTGCACACTTGTTAAAGTTGTGGGTTGGTCTTCTATTTTCTCTAGCTACTCTAACCCAGCTTGTTGTTGTTTAAGAAATTTTTATTACTATTTCATAGCCTCTTCTATAGGATTTATGTGATACATAGTGTGTTCATCTTACTTTTGATTAGCTTCTTTTGTTACCTTCCTATTGAGTTCATCCTCCACAACTTTATTTTTATCCTATTCCTCTTCCTACAACTTTTACACATGGATGATCTTCTTCCTTTTTTTGTTCCTCAAGTGCAATAACCTTGGCTTGGTTAGCCTTAGCCTATGCCTATGTTGATAGGTTATCCTTCACCTTGACTACACATGTTTGTTGTTCCTACACTTGGGCTTGTGGTTTATTCAAAGATTCATCTTTTTCTTATTTCTTATTCTTTGCATCTACTTTAGTTTAATGATGTGTGTGAGTGGCATCTTTCAGAGCCTTCTTTGCCTACCATTGCATATTTTTATTTCTTGTATTATTTAGCTTTTGCCTTAGAAGCAAGTTCATCATCTTTATTCTTTTGCTCTTCATTTGTTTTTTTCTAATGCACTTCTTATGATTGCTTTGTCACATCGATAGCTTCTTGTGCCTTCATAACCACCTCAAGAGCCTTTTAATAATCATCTTTTACATCTTGGGACTTTTATGTAGCCTCAAATTTTTCAACTTACCAACTTTCTTGTAGATCTTACTATTTTTAGGCTTACTTCTTTTGGTGTTTCTTTTCCTCTTATATAACTCACCATTTTGCTACACAAGTTACTTCCTCCCATGAATCATGTTATTCTTTAGCTTTAGGTTGTTCTAGTGTGAGCCCTTTGACATCCTAGGCTTATGGTGAAGGTGATGATTCACTTATATGGACCATGGAGATGGAGACATGTGATTTCTTACACCCTAAAGTAACCAACCTACATTTGGGTGGTGGTGAAGTCAAATATGGATAAATTTATACATATTTCACAATGGTTATCCTACCAATGTGCATTCTTCTAGGGTAGGAGAGACCTTGACCTCTCATCAAGCTTTGGGTATGTGTACTAGAGACTCTTATGGAATTTTTTGATAGTGGGAAAAATATGTCTATATTTGTAAAGGTGTTAAAAGGTTACTATTGGAATAATTCAAACCTTTACTACATCTGTTCAACTTATTCATACATAATGTCAACCACTATGGATGTAGGGCATGGTGGTAGTTCCACCCAAAGACTTGGAGGAACATTATTATGGACTTGGACTATACACACTGCCTTCCAATAGAATAACTCATTCTCCTCCTCCCTATCATATAAATATCTTATAATATGTATAACCACTACTTGGTGAACCTCCTGCTCATCCTTTCCCATCTAAGGTAGGTAACAAGGTCTTATGATTTGGGGTACCTTAGGGTCATCTATCTAGGTTATGATGCTCATTGTCTTATGATTAAGTAGAGGATATGATGATTATTTCTTCATGGAGATGTTTTAATTTCCTTTCTATTATTGTGAAGTTATGGCTTCTAATTGTTGTTGTATTATAGGGACTGTTGCACCAAGTGGTATGGCTTGGAGTGGTGTTTTATGCTTAGATGCATAGGATTTTTTCTTTGTGAATTCATCTTGTACCATGTCCATGGTAACAAAGAATGGAAGAGGTTGAAATGAAAACCTTGATAGCTTATTAATGTGGATGAACACACCTTTTAGGAGTATGGTGACAACAACATATTGTCTCAAGTATTGCATGACATCCAATGGCACTCAAGGATATGTGGAGATCAAATCCAAATACTCCTCCCATCATGTTTTTAATTTTCCCTCATGCATAAGGGATTCATTATTATGTGTCCATATTAGGTTAAAAATTTATTATGTTGGCCAATAATTGGTGTCGAGGTGTACCTCTCCTTTTGGGGACTTCTATTGAGTGAAACATTGAAGAAAGATAAGAAATTGGTACTAGAATGTTGCTTAGAAGTTGTGCATCACTTGTCAATATTTTTTTGTAGCTCCTAAACAAAGTATTTGATCTAGTTAAACTACTCATTATGGTGGATCATGCAATGTGTAATGTCTACCATGTCTTTTAGGATTTTCTTCATAGACTTGGTGGTCTACAAGAATATTTGTGTGATGATTTAAATGAGGATGTGTACTAGTTCATTTGAATTTCTTCAATTGGGATTCTTCAAGACCCACAAATATATAAATATTTAACCTCCTAAAGGATAGGAGGTATTATTATGTTGTATATAACAAGATAATCATCATGCACAAGCATGCCCACAGCTTGGGCGATTACTTTTGTGTTGATGACTATCATGGTGTCAGGTCCAATGTAGATGTTACCATCATTGTAGTGGAAAAGTAAGATTTGTGAAATCTCCCCAAATTCATCAAAAATGGGCATGTAAATTAGGCATTTAATATTTATATTTTGTAAGTGATGTGGGAATACAAGAGCCAGTGGTTACCCAATATTTATGGGATTTAGTTGGAAGAGTTTTTGCTCCATCATTTGAAGGTAATCAAATGGATCTAGATCATTAAATTTTATGTGATGAATTGTAAGGTTGATGCCCACTTCCTCCTTCTAGGCATCTGTCAAGCTCGTAATTGATCCATGCTCTCTAAGTAGTGAAATTGAAAAGCTCTTGGCTTTTTGTGTAGTAAAAATTAGCTCAGATCTTGAAAATTTAGCTCATGAAAATATTTGAAAGAATGAAATACAAACTTAGTTTGCAACCTTATACCTTTATATATTTCATGTCTATTGGTTTTTTCATAAATTCCATGTTGAACTATCTATTTGATATCAATGTGAATGTTGATGTGGCAAATCTTATCCGATCTGACATTTAACGTAGTTAGTTATTGGCACATACATAGAGATATGTCATTATGTTCTTTGTTATCCATAATAGAGTATGAATGGATGATGTTGATTGAATGAAAATTTGGTGAAGATTAGATCAATCAAAACTTATATTCAACATTAACTACTTGGGGATGACTATTATATGATGAAGATCTTGATTGATGTGACTTGGTCTTACATTTTTTGAACTTAATTACTTTCTTTTGCTCCTTTTGGCATCATCAATAGTGCACCTAAATTATTATGTACACAATTGATGCACATTATACTTTATATCTTGGTTCCTAAAATCTACTAAAGATATCATCTACAAACACACACACACACACATACACACATTGAAAAATGAAATGCATAATAAAAATATAGAAATGGGAAATCCTAATATACTCTGTGCTACTCATCACCCACTCCTTTAGCAGAAAGAGATTAATTAAGACTATTTTTGGTAAAACTTAAGCCTACAATGATTCACCCATCTTGGTAAAATGGCTCCTTACAGATCTCTCAAAATAATGGTTCCTTACTAAGATATTTCATGTATAATGTAAAGCCCTTTATACATAATCTATAATTTACCTAAAAATGCTCTAAAGTGACTATCATATAACAAAACTAGTTGATCTTTATGAAATTCCTTATGGTGTAGATTCATATCATGCTAAGCTTTTTGGCTCTATTTATGAACTTCATCTAAAATGATCTGCATCGATACTCATCCATCATATTTAGTTTGAGAAGCTTGGTGGTGAGAGAATCACAATACCCTAGTCTCATGACCATTACAATACGGATACTAGGTACCAAGTATTCTATCGATATGACTTCTTTAAGACCATAGACTAACTAGAATGGAGTAAATTTTGTATCCCTCTTATAGTGCATGTGATATGCCTAGAGAATCATAAGAATGAAATCTTCCCAAAAAATTCTCTTGACATCATATATGTTTATCAACATCTTACTCAAAAAATTACTAGAAGCTTTAACTTGACCATTAACTTATGGATGGTATGTAGTAATTTTATGATGAGAAATCATGAATTATTTAGTGAGAGATTTGATGGTATTATTCAAGAAAGGTGTCCCTTTCTCACTAAAAATCTTGATGAGGCATACAAACCTTATGATGATGTTCTCATAAATAATGGTTTTTACATCCTCCATGCCACATCTAGGTGTCATAGCAACTTTGACCCATTTGGTAAAGTAATATGTTGTAATGATAATATACCTTACTTTATTGCATTTACTTGGGGGATAGATGGGTCTTATAAAATTAATATCCCATTATTTAAAATTTTGTTTAGATAACAAAGGTTGTAAAGGCATTACATCCTTATGGAGTGGCTTACCCATGAATTGACATACATCACAATGTTTCAATACTCTATGTGCATCCTGAAAAAGGTTCTACCATCATAACCCACTTTGTAACAATTTCTTTGTAGTAGCTTCTCTAGAAAAATGATCACCTACTATTCCTTGGTGTGCCTCTTGTAAGATCTTTGGTTTTTCATGTTTTAGAACTACCCTATGTAGTACTCCATCCTTCCCCAAATGATACAAGATCCCATTTATAATAGTATATGGTAAAACTCTAGTGACAAATTGATTCTTGTCTCTTTTTTGGTAGTGTGCAGGGAATACTCATTGTTCTAGGAAATTATAAATTGCCTCAAAAATTTTGTGGATCATAAAAATGTGAAAGAGATAGGCATTAACATAATCTTTCTATAGTTCTTCTGGTTCTTCACCATTTGGGATGTGATTAAGATGATTCAGTCTAAAATTTTCTCTACCTATTTTGATGTTGATGCAAGATAGGAATTCTTAAAAGAGCATCAACCATATTGAAATGCATCCTCTAATTATAGGATTATTGATAAGGTAGTGTAAAGCTTGATGATTTGTGAAAAATTAAAATGGTGTCATAAGAAAATGGTGTCAAAATTTTTTCAATGTGAACACTATAACCATTTCTTCTCTTTCAGTTGTTGTATAATTCTTTTCTACATCAGACAACTTTCAGATTCCAAAATGTATAGGGTGGTCCAATCCACCATCTCATGGATGCACAAGTACAATATCAACTATAAGACCATAAGCATTAATGTGAACATGAAAGGGCTTGATCCAATATAGAAAAACAAGAATAGGCATAGTGACCAGTCTTTATTTTAGTTCTATGAAGGTTACTTAACACTTAGAAGTCTAGATAAACTTCACACCTTTGCACAATAAATTCTACAATGGAGATGAAATGGTTGCATATCCCTTGATAAATTTTTTGATAGTAACCTGTATGGTCAATAAAAAATCACACTTTCATGGAGATATCTGGTGGAGGTATACTAATAATTACTATAATTTTGGCCTAGTCCATCAAAATCCCTTCATTACACACTATATGACCTAATAAGACACCAAAAAGTATAAAAAATGAACATTTTTCAAATTTAGGGAAATAAGTAGATCTCAACAGCATTCCAACATGAGGTTCAGCTTGGACAAATGTTATTTAAACAAAGAAAATACTTCCTAATCATCAAGATAGACTTTTAGGAAGTCATGAATGAAATCCTTAAATGCAATCACCACTACTATAAAAAAAACGTTAGGTGCATTCTTGAGGCTAAAAGACATTACCTTGTATGCAAAGGATACCCATTCCATGGAAAAATTCATTTTAACTTTGTCTTTTTCTATGATAGTTATTTGATGATAGCCACTAAAACCATCCATGAAAGATTAGACTTCATGTCCTACAACATATTCCAAAACTTCATCTGTGAAGGGAATAAAAAATAGATCATTCACACATGCATCATTAAAATTTGATAATCACCACATAACCTAATCTCCCATATTTTCTTAGGCTACACTACCATGGGAATAACCTAATATATCTTTTCTATAGGATAGATTATACCCACATCTTGCATTGTAACTAGTTCAGCTTTCACTTTCAACTTCATTTTTGGATTCAACTTGTATAGCCATTTATTTATTTATCATGCACAATCGTTGAATTTTATATGTATTTTTATTAGGTATAATATCTCAAAAGTTACATAACATCTAAAACTTTAGATTCAGTCCAATAGTCACCCATATATGCCAGTTTAGGAATCTCCTCACTTCTAATGTTTTCCTTGTGCTTTATAATAGGATATTGATAAAACTTATGCTTTTCCTTAGAAATAAATTCTTTTAGCATGTATTCCCCTTCCTATTTTGGTACCTATATGTTTCATATATTGTTTTCTTTAGTTGGTTCTATGACTAGGTCCTTTAATGGTTTTACTAGTCATGTAGGTTCAAATAAATCAATCGGATCAATATCATCATTAGTGTTTAAATCTTCAATTTCCTCTTCTTCATCCAATATTCAATGGCATAGTTTCATAAGAGATTTGTCTTCCATCTTGGTAGCTTTATATATTTATAATGTTGTATTTATATCACAATCTATGTTCTTTTGTGCATTAGATTCCATCATGGTGCTTAAATCTTCTTTGCACCCATGGAATAGGAAATGTTTGATTTTTAGCAGTGCATTATGAAACAAAGGATTCTCATCTTTAAATACAAAAGTTTATATTAATCTAATTTATACCTACACTCAATGCTTTTTCTCCCTCCTACATTATTGATGCATATACCATGTTGATGGTAAAGGGGAAGGTGTGTAAAGAAATATGTGAACCCAGTACTTTGGTACCACACATTCTTTAGTCTAGACCTCAACACATTTCTGGATATGAATTTTAGGGTACTCACCTTCTTGAAAGAAATACCATTTACTTTTGATGACCTATGATAGTTGAAATATGCTAATCATAAGTTTGCATTCATCATCCTAATAGAATTGATCATTTATATGAATTACACATGATGTCACTTCAACTCCCTTCTAATCATAATTTATGGCACTTACCTATTGGATAATGGTAGGTACATGAACTTGTAGGCACAAAATGAATAGATTGATATCCTTGATGGCATAGTATGAATGAAGTTGTCTCTCATGGGCACAAACCATTCTCATATGTCAGATTTCATGATCACCATGAGCCTAATTGAGTAAATGCATATTTGAGTCTTCACTGATAGATGAATTTATTTCCCATGACAAAGTCCCTTCTTTGGTTGGATCTATATAATCATGCATATGATCATATGTTTGATATAGAAAATCAACTTCTGAATGAGTAAGGGATTTAGTAGACATGGATGCACAAAACTCTATGACAAATTGGTGTGTTAATGGCTAAGTAAACACTTATTTGGGATTTTATTATTGATAAGTATTCAATTTTTAAGTGCGTAAAGACTATACCTAAGTTTTAGTATGCTCATATAATAAGTTTCACTCAATTGTGTGCAGAGATTTTGGATTCTCCTCAAAGTTTACTTGCATCTAGTTGGTTTCTTTAACAACATAAGGGGAGTCAAGTTTAGCTAGAATAAATTAGGTTTTGTGTGACTTATTCAAAGGAATGATGATAATATTATCTCCTTGATGTGACTCTAGTTGATTTTTCACATTATTGATAGTCATCTAACCATCATATGCCCATTTTTTGCTAATCATCATAATGTAACAAGTTGTTATTGCCTTCATATTAATGAATTCAAAGTCACCTTATAAGCTCAGTTTTATGACTTTGATCTTAATTTCTTCTAATCCATCAATGGGCTCAACTCATCCATAGTCTATTAAGATCAGATTCACTATAATGTAACTTGAAACTGGCCTTCCAATCACCTCCCATGTAGACCTGAGGATCATGTTGACCATGCTACCAAAATCAAAGACAACATTGGGAATTTTATATCCTATAAATTCAATGTCGATTTACACATCTACATCCCATGTCTTCTTTATTTTTACCTACCAAACAAGTTTTCTTTTTGTTTCCCTTGCTTCTCATTCTCTAGTAAATTATGTAGCAAATTTGTGATGTTCTGAGAGATGTCTTGGTTGTATAATGTACTTAAAATATTTAGTAAATATGTCATCATAGTAAAAATTCCATCCTAATGCATAATGCACATAATTTGACCATACATTTAGCATCTCTTACAGTAGCATCTCCTTCAGTAGTGTCTTGGTGTTGAATATTTTTTAACATCTACACAGCTTCATACATGACACCCTTTTCTATAGTTGGGTTTAGGTATTTATAATGTTTTGATTTTTGAATTCCTTAGTCTTGAGGCATTTTGAAAGGAATTAATCCTCTCTCTACATGTTGGTGTCTTCTAACAGAATTCAAAAGCGCATCCTCCTTAGGCTGCACATTCACAATGTTAACATTTCTAACAACCTTTTCCTTTCTTTGCTTTTCTAAGATAGGATAGTCTTCTATCTCATGTTGCTCATATACCCTATAATATGTGTAGTAATATTGTCTTTGGGGATTATAAGGGAAATTGTGTTTCACATGATTATACTCTCCACATAAGTAACATTGTAAAGGAGGGAATTGGTAAGTATTTCCTTTGTCACCTTGGTAACATCCTATGTATTCACCCCTAGATCCTCCTCTATTTGAATGATAAACTCATCTATAACATCCCTATTTTTATGTTGTATTCCAGTGTTGATGTTGTTGGGTATTTGTTAAGGTGTGGAGCCTAAAAGCTTCACCAAGTGAGTAGATTTCATAGTTGCAGGTTTACACAGTCACCAGCGTCAGTCAGGAGTGACCAACATCGGTCAAGAGCAGTTCAAGAGATGTCGGCATTGGCAGGGATTGGCTGACGTCGGTCACAGGCAAACAGGTAGGAACCAATGTCAGTTACCTATGCATCTAGAAAACTATTTTTGAGGATAGAACTGAGTGTTTGCATGATGGGATTAAGTCATAGTCTTAAGTTCGCATCTCTATCTTTAGTAAGACTATTTTAGAGCCCTTGTTTAAGAGGCATAAATATTGGTTGTAAATGCATGCTCAAGTTTCCTAATTCTATATGTAGGATTAGATCTTCTTAGCTTATTGTAGTGTATTATAGAATGTTGAACAGTACAAAATTGTATATGTGAATCATTCCAGGTTGTTGGAGTTGATTGTAACTGAGAGAGAGAGCTCTTGAGGGAAAGAGATCTAGAGAGAGATCTGTACATCTGAGAGGGGTGTGGAAGAAAAGAAGTTTCTTCAATTGTATTCTTTCTGTAAAGAGTTTAATACAAATTTTTAGGGTGGTTTCTTGTATCTCTTCTTCTTGCTATATTTATGATTCTAGTTACTTATCATTCTAATTTAATTCTACATTAATTGCTTTCATAAGTGTAATCAACATTGTTGGTTAATCCCCAACAAGTGGTATCAAAGCTCAGGTTGACTAACAGGTGTTTTAGATCTAGTTAGTGTGTATTGATTACAAGTTACTCACAGGGGTTTCTGTATGGATTTCTATTTGAGTGGGAGAAGCAATGGCAAAAGAAAGTAAACTGAGAATGGAGAAGTTTAATGGCAAGAATTATCAATATTGGAGAATGCAGATAGAGGATTATCTATATCAGAAAGATCTATACTTACCGTTAGGTGGGATTACAAAGAAGCCCATAGACATGGATGATGAAGAATGGGAAGTTCTTGATAGAAAGGCTCTGGGGTCTATTAGACTGAGTCTGGCATCTACTGTGATATGTAATTTATCATAGGCAAAGTCTATGGTAGAGTTAATGACTACTTTAGCAAATTTGTATGAAAAACCCTCAGCTTCTAATAAGGTATATCTTATGAAGTAGTTATTTAATTTGCATATGAATGAAGGTGGATCTGTATCTAATCATCTAAATGATTTCCATGGAATTGTAAATCAATTAAGTTCAGCCAATATAGTGTTTGATTATGAAATTAAAGCTCTTTTAATATTATGTTATTTGCCTGAAAGCTACCATAGCTTAGTAATGGCAGTTAGTAATGCTGCATCTGCTTCAAATATTTTAAAAGTAGAGGATGTTGTTAGTGTTATCTTGAATGAGGAAATTCGTATGAAAAGCACAGAGGAAACATCAGGAAATGCTTTAAGTTTTGAGAACAGGGGAAGGCAAAAAGAGAAGGGCAAGAAACGGAGATCAAGGTCTAAGTCAAAGGTGAGAGGTAGATCCAAATCCAGAAATGGTAGGAAGCCACAATGCTAGAATTATGGAAAGATAGGGCACATAAGCAGAGATTGTTGGTCAAATCCTAAGGAGGACAATCAACATGAAGGAAAAGAAGAAGCAAAGGTTGCAAGTATTGCACAAGATGCTTTAATATTCTCTTTGCATAATAATATAGAATCTTGGGTTTTAGATTTTGGTGCATCTTTTTATGCTACCCCTAATAGAGAATATTTTAGTGACTATGTCCATGGAGATTTTGGAATAGTGTATTTAGGGGATGATGAGCCTTGTCAAATTGTTGGCAAAAGAAAAGTGCAGCTGAAAATGTAGAATGGCAACACATGGGTGTTGAGAGATGTCATGCATGTTCATAGCTTGAACAGAAATTTGATTTTTGTAAGAAAGTCAGGGGATGAGGGTTGTAAAATAACTCTCACAGCTGAATCTTGGAAGGTCACCAAGGGTGCACTTGTAATGGCCAGAGGTAAGAGAGTAGGTACTCTCTATTTATGTAATTATGTTACTAATAATTCTCTTTCTGTATTATCTACTTCAGATGTGGATGCAAAGTTGTGGCACTCAAGGCTTGGCCACATGAGTGAGAAGGGAATGTCAATTCTTAAGTCAAAAGGTAAGCTTTCAGATTTGAAAAGCATAGATCTAGATTTTTGTGAGCACTGTGTTTTTGGGAAATAGAAGAGAGTGAGTTTTCTCAAGACTAGGTCAACAAAGAAGAAGCATAAGTTGTAGTTTGTTCACACAGACGTGTGGGGACCGACTCAGGTTGCTTCTATTAGAGGATCACAGTACTATGTTTCGTTCATAGATGATGCTACAAGAAAGGTATGGGTCTATTATATTAAGAAGAAATCTAATGTATTTGAGACTTTTAAGATTTGGAAAGCTATGGTTGAGAATGAAATAGGTAAAAGATTGAGGTGCCTGTGATCTGACAATGGTGGTGAGTTTTACAGCTATAAGTTCAACTGGTATTGTTATATGCATGGAATCTGTAGGCAAAGAACGGTTCCAAGGACACCTCAGCAAAATGGAGTTGCTAAAAGGATGAACAGAACAATAATGGAGTGTGTAAGATGTATGAGATTGCATGTTAGTTTGCCCTTAGAGTTTTGGGTAGAAGCTGTTGACACTGCAGTATACCTGATTAACAGAGGACCCTCTATAGCTCTGGATGGTGGAATTCTAGAAGAGGCATGGATAGGTAAAAAGGTAGATCTCTCATTTCTCAAAGTTTTTGGTTGTGAAGC
The DNA here is from genome assembly GCA_037957365.1 of Torreya grandis. NCBI lineage: Eukaryota > Viridiplantae > Streptophyta > Pinopsida > Cupressales > Taxaceae > Torreya > Torreya grandis. Next base: position 802,274 of record JARHVA010000911.1, on the reverse strand, counting down.
CTTTATGCATGTTGATAAGGAAAATAGAAATAAGTTAGATGCTAAGTCTATGAGGTGTACATTTATCAGCTATGGCTCAGATGATTTTGGATTTAGGTTTTAGAATCTAGGAACTAACAAGATAATTAGGAGCCATGATGTTATTTTCAATGAAAAAGTGATGTATAGTGATCAGCTAAAGAAGTTGAATCAATCTGGGTAGAGCAATGGCGAATTAGACAAGGTGATGGTCCAAAATGAGCTCACAAGAAGAAGAAATAATCACTTGCAAGAAAACACAGAGACTAATGTCAGCCAGGTAGGAACCAACGTCGATAGGACAAAAACTGATGTCGGTCATACAAAGACTGACGTTAGCTAGGTAGGAACCGATGTCAGCCAAGGAGAATCAACGTCGGCCAGTCATAGGCCTGGAAGTGACCAAGGTCGGTCACTATCAGATAATTTGGGCAGACAGTGTGTTGTGAATGAGTCTCAGACACCCATTAGGAGGTCAAAAAGGGTAAGTAAACCTCTAATTTGATATTCCCCTTCATTATTCTATTTATTATTAACTGATGGTGGAGAACCAAAGAGTTTTGACGAAGCAATACAGGTAGAATCCAAGAATCAGTGGGAGCGTGGCATGGTTGAGGAAATGGAGTCCTTGAAAGAGAACCAAACATGGGATTTGGTTGAGTTGCCAGCAGGAAAGAGGACACTAAAGAACAGATGGACCTATAGATTGAAAGAAGGTGAGAATGGTAAGATGAGATATAAGGCTAGATTGGTAGTGAAAGGACTTGCACAAAAACTAGGTATTGATTTTGGTGAGATTTTTTCTCCTGTTGTTAAAATGACTTCTATACGGACTGTACTGTCTTTAGTTGCTATTGAAGATTTACATCTTGAGCAGCTTGATGTTAAGACAATGTTTCTTCATGGAGATTTGGATGAAGAAATATATATGGATCAGCTGGAAGGATTTGAGGTCAAAGGTAAGGAGAAGTTAGTGTGTAGATTGAAGAAAAGCTTGTATGGTCTCAAGCAAGCTCCTAGATAGTGGTATTTGAGATTTGACAGGTTTATGACTGAGCATGGCTACAGTAGGTGTCAATCTAACCATTGTGTGTATTTTAAGAGATTGAATAATGGTAGATATATTATTCTATTATTGTATGTAGATGATATGCTGGTTGTAGGATCACACATGCAAGATATCTCTGAGCTTAAGGTGAAATTAGCTCACACATTTGCCATGAAGGATTTGGGAGCCATAAAGAAAATCCTTGGCATGAGCATTAAGAGAGATAGGAAAAATCATAGGTTGATTTTGTCTCAAGAGGATTATGTGAACAAGGTGTTGAAACGGTTTAATATGCAGGATGCAAAACCGATAAGCACACCTTTGGCTGGACATTTTAAGTTGAGTAAAGAACAATGTCCTAATTCACATGATGAGGTAGAGTACATGAGTAAAGTTCCATATTCTTCCATAGTAGGGAGTTTAATGTATGCAATGGTTTGTACTAGACTAGATATTGCCCAAGTAGTGGGAGTTGTAAGTATATGGCCAATCCAAGAAAGGAACACTGGAAAGCAGTTTAGTGGATCCTTAGATATCTGAGAGGAACCAACAGTAGGCATTTGTGCTATGGAGGTTCAGATACTTCTCTACATGGTTATGTAGACTCAGATATGGCAGGTGATTTGGATGGCAGGAGAAGCACCACAAGATATGTTTTCACTGTTGGTGGAAAGGCGGTTAGCTAGATATCAAAGTTGCAGAAGGTTGTTACCTTGTCAACTACAGAAGCAGAGTATATTGCAGTCACAGAGGCTAGCAAAGAGATGATATGGATGACACGGTTCATGGAAGAGTTAGGAAAGGAGCATGAGAGTTGTAGATTGTATAGTGACAGTCAAAGTGCAATTCATTTGGCTAAGAATTCAGCCTTTAACTCAAGAACCAAGCACATACAGCTAAGGTACCACTTCATAAAATAGGTATTGGAAGATGGTGAGTTGAAGCTAGAGAAGATCCATACAGATAAGAATCTTGCTGATATGTTAACCAAGCCAGTTATAAAGGAGAAGTTGAATCTTCATTCAACTTCTGTTGGTCTTCATGATTGAGTTGAAGATGGAAGAGCTAGAAGATGTTGCTGTATAGGTACTGGTGTAGCTGTTTATCTCCAAGTGGGAGATTGTTAAGGTGTGGAGCCTAAACACTTCACCAAGTGAGTAGATTTAATAGTTGTAGGTTTACACAGTCACCAGCATCGGTCAGGAGTGACTGACATCGGTCAAGAGTAGTTCAAGAGATGTCGGCATCAGTAGGGATTGGCTGACATTGGTCACAGGCAAACAGGCAGGAACTGATGTCGATTACCTGTGCATCTAGAAAGCTATTTCCGAGGACAAAATTGAGTGTTTCCATGATGGGATTAAGTCATAGTCTTAAGGCCACGTCTATATCTTTAGTAAGACTTTTTTAGAGCCCTTGTTTAAGAGGCATAAATATTGGTTGTAAATGCATGCTCAAGTTTCCTAATTCTATATGTAGGATTAGATCTTCTTAGCTTATTATAGTGTATTGTAGAATGTTGAATAGTACAGAATTGTATATGTGAATCATTCCAAGTTGTTGGAGTTGATTGTAATTGAGAGAGAGAGCTCTTGAGGGAAAGAGATCTAGAGAGAGATCTGTACATCTGAGAGAGGTGTGGAAGAAAATAAGTTTCTTCAATTGTATTCCTTCTGTAAAGAGTTTAATACAAGTTTTCAGGGTGGTTTCTTGTATCTCTTCTTCTTGCTATATTTTTGATTCTAGTTACTTATCATTCTGATTTAATTTCACATTAATTGCTTTCATAAGTGTAATAAACATTGTTGGTTGATCCCCAACAGTATTATCTCTAATTCCAAATTATTATTGCACAATTAGTGGGGTCTAACTAGTTTGTTACTACTACATCATTTTTAGATTCTAAGGTGTTGGGTATTGGTATTGCTATGATGGTGGTATCCAATTTGGTGAAGGAAGGGTCCATCTAGTTAGACCTTGAGGCTAGTGCTAAGGTGAACTAGGAATCTATTATGGACTTTCTTGGTTCACACAACCCTTATCGACCTCTAGGCATAGAATCATCTACTTTACTAAGGACACTTGTTATGCACTGACTATAAATACATTCTTTGTAATGTATTATTTGAGTTCTTGTAAAGCCCTACAATTCTTTTCATCATTTTTATGTGACTTACAAAAATGACAATATAAAATCTATGGGATTTTGACATACTATTTTAGGAGATGGCATTGTATTGTTACATGTAATACTCTACATATTTCATAAAACTATGTCTTGATCTTAGGACAATCATTCTTATGATATCCTTCTTTACCACACTCTATGTACCATATATTTAGCTTAGGTGTATCTACTTCATGATATTGTTCCATCATTTTCATAAAATATTGAAATGTATTTTTAATCTTAGAACCCATTACGAGAGCTTCCCCATAGTCCTAAATTTTCTCCACTCATAGAGCAATAACTCTAGCATCTACCTTAGTAGCATATTGAGTTTGTGATATAGTAAATCTGATTTTAGAACACAGTCCTTCAACAAACCACACGGTTTTATATTTATCTGCTAATGAAAATTCCACCTTATTCATTACATTAGAAAACATATGATCATAATCATAGACTAATTCTCTTAACTTATGCCTAATCTCTTTTAGGTCTTGTATAGTCTAACTTGTATATTTATTTATCTTAAATTATATGGTAAGCCACTCCTTAACCTATTGTAGATTTGCCTACATAATTTATCTTTAGTACATAAAATCACTTTGTCTTTGATTCAGTGCCCCTATTAACTTGTACTTATTTATAGCCTCATCAGTAATACCCTTAGCTTGTCATCTCATCTCACATGTTAGTAATTACTACTCAAGGTCTACATACCAAGCATATGTCACCAAGTTTATAAATGTTCTTACAACACCCATTTTATAAACTAGTGTCAATGAGATATGCTACGTAGAATTTACAATGGGAGGATTCATTATGTGTGATCCTATTTGTGAAATACAAAGATTTATCTCTGTACTAGGATAGTTAATTTATGTACTCTATTTTTTGTGTTTTTTGCTTTTCTCTGCTTGGTTTCAACAAACCCTATGGCCGTCAAATCCTTATGAGTTGATTATTTTTCAATTTAAGTACCCCAATGATGTAATTTTTACTAAAATGGACCTTCCCAACTATTTTCTACCTAATCATCTAGTTCAAAACTTCTACTAGAATATAGGAAATTGGGATGCAGGGACATGTGCTCTTCTAGTGAATGATTCTTTCCTATGACTTCTTCTTCTAAACTTGAACCTAAAATTACTTTATGAATTTATTCTAATTATTTTCTTAATAATTCATGTCTTTTTTTTTATAATACCCATTCTTGTAGCTGCACACTACTTCTATCATCTAACTGATCTACTTCTAAACTATTCTCACCTTCTTTTTCAAACATCTCTTCTTCCTCTCCTTCTTCATCACTTCTTTCTATTGGCATTCATCTTCTTCTTCCATCTTGTCTTTCATCATCCTTTTTTCTTCATATATTTCTTCTCATTCATCATGTCTTCCTAGTCATTCTTTATCTATTTTACTACTACTCTTAACTTTATTCACAACTACGTAGGTATTTTTTTATTTACTCCATCTATTATATTGTTGTAGCTCACGTTTTGAATCCAAACTTTATTTCTGAATCTTTTTCCCTTGTGTCTCTATTATATATTTAGGTTCAATCCTTATTTTCTCATCTAATCATCATTCACTATCATTTTTCACACACCTCCATATGCCCAAAGTGATTACTCCATATTGGTTAGAATAGGCACCATAGCCTTATCCACAACCAACATATTCACAGGGATAGGTAGTCACTACAAAAATTTCCATTGAATTCCTTTAACGAACAAGTCCTTCATATCTTTGAAATTTATATATCCTTATATTAAAAACTCATTTATATATCCATCTACTATAGTAGCAACCCAATGATCTATTGTTCTTGTCTATTCAATTTCCAATCTATACAATCAGTTTATATTTTCTTCAATCTAGATTATAGTTTCTTTCATTCTTGGGTTATATCAATAATATTCCAACTATGATAACCATCTAGGTAGTAATTACGGCAACTCTCACTATAAAATTTCATATATCTCTCCGTAAATAATCTCTCAAATGATTTCTTGTATGGTAAGACCAGTCCATTTTTATTCTTCTGTAAAATAACATATTCTTTGGTTTAGCCATATCTCAATATATCTTTACCTTAGTAACCATCTTAGCATAATTCCCTACAAAAAGGAGTTCCACACTCACCACACCATTATTATCAAAGGCTCCTGAAGCATTAAAACATGATAAGGATGAGCATAGTTGTGATAGACTTCATGTGTGTGGAATAACTCATTATATTCATATAGGAGTTTGGATAATATAAACATAGTAAGTATTAATAATTTTGTGTTATTTAGGAATTAAGAACAACCATTATTTCATAAACAAAAGTAAAGCATTTAAGTTGATTAGATATAAAGTAACCAAACATTATACACAAGAATACATGCAAGGAACATAATAACAAATCACAAGGAGACCATAACTAGATGAATCTCTATTGATCTATTCAAAATTAGATTCATTTTTTTTTACAAACATAGGTATATATAGACGTTTCCAGTTTATGAATGTTCATCTTCCTCTCATACTTGACACCAAAAGTGGATTCTATTCATATTTGAGCCTATTATAAGTCATGAAGATAGGACAAAAGAGGTTATACAATGAAAAAATGAATACATAATGGACATATATCAGACAAATATCATGCACGGCTTTACAATCCAAATTCTTCTACCAACAATGATGCAGGTCCTAGTCAAAAAAGTTTAGAGGAACAAAATGTTCAAGTTACACTTTTTGAAAATTGATTTTTGACAAAGTTACTTTTGCATATTTTTAGTTGTGTTTTTTTACTTTATAAATGTCACTTTATTTTATAAAAAGTTCACATGTATCAAAAAGTTCCAAGTTGAAAAGGTGACTTTGTAAATAGTCAAAAAAAAGATTTTTTTTATAACCACTATCCTCTTTTGCTTAAAATATGGGATATGAAGTTGTACATGATTTTTTGGAAATCCAAATATAATTTTATAGAAATAAAGAGAATATAAACTTTATGTTCTATTTTCAAGTAAGAGAATACAAAATAATTACTCAAAAAATTATCTATTAATAAATTATTTAGTGATGAAGTATGAGAGTGACAATAAAGAAGGCAAAGAGAAGGAAGTTCAAACTAAAAACCCTAGCCCAGTCACTACCTATATATTTACACATATACTTTGTGTCTGAGGCATATGTACTAGCTTTATTGAATGATTATGCTTAAGATGACAAAGAGGAGGATGGATCATGTAGCTAAAGATAATATTTTTTCCAAAATATGTTCTATCATTAGGGCCCTATAGACATAGAGACTAGGACAATGTGAATCCTAATGACCATGATAAGGGTATGACCAAGCACTTACTTAATATCCCAAAACCTAATAGATGAACACCATGGTCTAGATTTAAAGTTTGTCAAACCCCAATGACTCCCTATCCATTAAATCATTAGCTACATAAGAGTGATGGGTGTGTTCGATCTATAGAAAATATTTGAATCCATTTCATAGTTGCTCAAAATATTGCTTATATTTGGTTCTTTTATTTCCCTTCAATACTCCATCTTTGGTTTGGGAGCACATTCTTTGGAAGGACCCTCCCTCTCTTCTTGGGGAATTGGTTCCCCTAGATGTTATTTCTTCTCAATTGCATACCAACTTCAGTGAACATGCATTATTAGTATGTGATGGTTTCACTATTTTTTTGCTTATTTTTCTTTTTATAAGGGAAGAAGAAACTTTAAAGAAGGGTGTGGTATAAGAACTTAATTTTTTTATGTGCACATGAATCCATTTGATTGTAAATACTCTTCTTTGTCTAGGGAGGATTACCCATAGATATGAAAGACACTATAAAATGGTTGATTAGTAAGGTGGGTGGGTGAATTGCCTAGCATGAGTTAGATATAAGAAGTACAAGACTTATTTAGAGGCTAGCAATCCACCTTTAGATAAGTTAATGTTAAATAAAGTCCAGATAAAAAAGGTTGCATAAAATAATGAAAGTATCTACTTGTAAATGAAATAAATACTTTTAAAAATAAATGCTTGTTTGAATAGAATAACATTAAAGATAAATTCTAAATTGTTGAGGTATGGTTCAGGTTATTGTTGTTGAGTGTATGTAGTGACAGAGGTTAAGGAATAGCATTTTTAGTTGAGCTGAATAGGTGTGTTTGTTTTTTGTTTTGGGTGAAATAAGTTACATAGTAACCATCATCAATTAGGGTATGACCATTGGTAGTCAAGGTTGATCATCGCCAGTTGATAGGTGACCATTGGTGGTTAAAGTTGACCACTAGTAGTCACTATGGGTTTTGATAGATTATCCTTAGGAGAAGAAGGGACTATGGGTAAGCTATAAAAGGGTTTTGGTAGGTTGTTTGAGGTGGGTTAATGTTTGTGGAGACAAGGGGAAGCCTCAGAGGTAACCAGGTCAGGGTTTTAACATTCAAATGGCTAAGAGTGGGTAGTGGGTACTTTGGTGGAGAGGGGGGTGTTTAGAGTTATAGGACTCTAAACACAAGAGGGATATAAGGGAGAGGTTTAGAAGTGGGTGAAAGATCTAAGCTACTAAAACCAAATAACTACTAAACTTGTGAAAAATACAAGATACTCATCTTACTTATTACTGGCCTAAAGAAGTCTAAATTTGAAGTAAAGCTACTTGAGAGCCTAGAGTTATGTGGGTATACTGAAAACACTTGAATCTTTTATGTTGGGATGATGAGGTGATTTTTAAGTCTTTGGGCTAGTTCTGGTTCACCAAGAGTTGCTAGTTGTTTGCTCTGAATGATTCCAACTTCATCCTCCATCTTTCAACCTCTTGAGAATAGGTATTGGGCTAGTATTATGTAACCATCAATGGTCTTGGTTAACTGGCATCGATCAAGGAGTGACCATCATCAGTCTGGGAGAAAATGTCAAAAATGGCTAAAATTAGCCATTTTCACTAATTATTGGTTGTCGTCATATAATATTTAAATTTTGGTTAGTTGAGAATTACTAATGACATCTAACCCATAGGTCCCTCTTTCTTGCTCTCTTCACCATCTTAGGCTCTTTTTCACTTATTCTTAGTCATCTATGGTCTTCCAAACTTAACCCTAGCTAATCCATACTACTTTCCCCATGACAAATCCATCCCCCTAGGTCTCGTAACCTCTAGACAATAGTGCCCAACTTGGACTATAGCACTAAAATCTAGGGTGTCCTACTTTTAACATTATTCTCCAAGTGCATTTTGAGCCCTAATGGTCATATTATTTTGATTCTTATCTGTCAAGATTAGGAGCACAATTGATTACCTTGTATAAGCAACTAAACATGGAATTTAACCAAAAGTAATAAGTAACTAGAATTCAGAAACAACACAGAATATGAGAGACAATACAATCTTGTATTAACACTCTTTCAGAAGGAAATACAATGAAGAAGTGCCACACTCTTCTTCCCACACCTCTAGGGATTCCCAGACCTCTAGGGTGTACAGATATTCTCCCTCAAGAATTCTCTCTCTCAATTATAATCACAACAAACAACTCAAACATAGAGTTGTTGTTCACTCAACCAGTTAGTAACAATACTACCAGTACCAAGTACTCAACGTACTCCAAGTAGATCTTCCTTGATCTTGTTCCTTGATGTGTTGCAGATCTCTTTTGACCTTGCCGCCACATAGATCTCCCTTAACCTTACACACACACACACACACACACACACACACACACACACACACACACACACACACACACACACACCTGCAGATCAACTAACCTTACTTACACATGTAGATCTCACCTGATCTTGCTATACCGTAGATCAACCTGGCCTTGCACACCTATTGACCTAGATCTTACACACCCAGAAGAACCCTTGTCCTTGCCTCACCAAGTCCTTATGATTTTCCCTTGGATAGAACCCTTCTGATTCTACAATCTTACAATACAGCCCATGGGTCTCTTAAATAGATCCCATACAAACAATAATTAAACTTCCTAATTACAATTATTAGAAACGCAGACTCAAGACTAAAATTAGTCTTTTACATGCAAACTGGCCATTCAACAAACTAATTGTTTGTGTAACTAACAGTTCTAGAATGCACAAGTGACTGACATCAGTCCCTATCTGTTTGGAGATGATCGATGTTGGCTGATACCTAATTGATGTCAGCAACTTCTTATCTACCTCTGACTGACATCAATTACTATGACACTCAGTAACCTCCTCCATGTTTGCATCAGTGAAGCTTTTAGCTCCACAACCTAACAATCTCCCACTTGGAGATAAACAGTTGCAACTATACCTGTACCTATACATCATTTAATTTTGTTTCCTAGCTTGTATCCCTCTTCAAGTTTAGTCTTGAAGACCAACCACCATACATCCTATGGTGATACTCTTATCATCCAAGTAACCTAACATATCTGAATCTATATACCCATGTAGAGAAGTGCTTGACCCTGCATAACATGTATACCTATTGCTGGTCCCTCTCAGATACCTGAGAATCCACTAAACTACTTTCAAGTGCTTTTTTCCTAGATTGGCCACAAACTTGCTGACAACTCCCACTGCTTGGGTAATATTAGGTCTAGTACACAAGTACTCAACCTCATCATGTGAATTGGAACAATGTTATCTAAACTATCCATCCATAGGTGTGCTAACTGGTTCTGCATCTTGCATCTTAAACCTCACCACTACCTTATTCACACAATCATCCTGAGACAACATCAACTTGTGATCTTCCTTGTCTCTAGGAATACTCATGCCAAATAATTTTGCTACTCCCAAATCCTTCATGGGACAACTTTAAACTAAATTTACCTTTAGCTCAGTAACCTTCTACATGTGTGACCCTGCAACAAGCATATACACTACATACAGTAACAAGATAATGTTGCAATCATTATCCAACCTGCTAAAGAAAACACAATGGTCACATTGACATTGACTAAAGCCATGCTTTGTCATCCACCTGTCATACCTTAAACACCATTGTCTTGCAGCCTGCTCAAGACCAAATAACCTAGCCTTCTGTCTCACATGTCCATTCTCTCCTTTATTTAACCTAAGAATCCATTTGTCTTTTAGTGCTTTCATCCTGGCTGGCAACTCTACCAAATCTCCTACTTGGTTCTCTTCCAAGGAATTCATGCCATGCTCCCACTATTTCCTAGATTCTACCTGCATTGCCTCTTCAAAACTTCCTAGTTCTTGACCATTAGTGAGCAACAATTTCAAGTAGTATAAATAAGGCAAATAATGAATTTGAGGCTTACTTACCCTTTTAGTCCTCCACATGGGCGTTTGAGACTCCTTGACAACTTATTGTCTACCCAAAATCCATTTTTTAGCCGACCCTAGTCTGCATCTGACCTATGTCAATTCAACCTGATCACTGACACTGATTCCTTGACTAACATTGGTGTTCACCTGGTCACTAACATCGATTCCCTAACCAACATTGGTATCCACCTCCTCGACACCACTGACTTCTTCAGTCTGCACATGACTGACGTCGGTACCTGCCTGTTCGACGTTGATTCCACCTGACCGATGTTGGTAACTGTGTTTTCCTATGAGTGATGACTTTTTACCCACGAGCTCACTTTGGATCATAACCCTATCCAAACTACCTTGCTTAGAATTATTCAGCCCCTTAAGCTGATCTCTGTCCATCATCTTCTCCATGAACACTAAGGCTTTCTAGCTCTTAAGTTTGTCAAAGACATCAGACTTCCTCTTAAGAACATGCATTCCCTTCTCACTCATGTGACCAAGCCTACAAAGCCACATCTTTGAAACAGAAGGAGAATTAGTAATACAAGTAGATAGATAAAGAGTACCTACTTTCTTACCACATGCTAATTTAAGTGCACCCTTGAAAACATTCCAAGATTCTATTGTGAGAGTTATTATGCATCCCTCATCACCCAAATTTCCTATAGAAATTAGAGTCCTCTTCAATATGAAAGAATTGTCAGTGCCCATGTAAGAAAGAATGGCATCATCGTCAACGCAATAAACAGTGTGAATGGTTACCGACTCATCTTCGATCATGTTGGGAAGAATGAGAGGGAGAGATTTGGATACCCCATTGAGCTGATAAGTCAAGGGGTCCAGGCGGATGGTGTTTATAAAAAAAAAACTAGGAGGAATGGAAACCACTGACTCCATAGGTGAAGGTGGCAAAACAGGCGAGTGTGGAGGAGATTGGTCAAGGATTGGTTCAGGACAAAGGTCTACAGGGTCTTGAGTGGGGTCGTGATATCCCAGACCATACCGTTTCTTGGCGTCATCATCATTGAGCGGTTGGATAGGCTGATGGGAGCCTTACTCATAGCGTCTGAAACCAAAACCCTTCCATGCACACCTGTAAAGGTAAGTGTGTGCAAAGGCGGGGTTGCTAAGAAATGAAAAGTCTGATGTGAAAGGTTGAGGTGAAGAAAGAGGATTACCATCAATAGGAGCTTGATTAAGCCCCCCATAGACGAGGTTAGTGTGGAGGTGAGGGGGACCATAAGGTATGATCATCCCGATCTGATGGTCGTAGCTAGGGCTGTGATGAAGGCGTCCATACTCTTGTGGAGTTTGGAACATGTCTAAAGCTAGCAAGCGATACTCTCCCAATGAAAGTCTTTGGAAGATGTCTTCCATGGGGTCTGTGGTTGTCGCTTGAAGGGGAGGTGTAAGGGTGACCACCTGTTGCGAACTGGTCGAAGCTTCTGTGGATGGAAGCAGTGCTGAGGTTGATGGCTTGATAGGAATGAGGACATCGTTTGGACGGTAAGTGGTGTTTCATGTTTTGAAGGGTGAAGGGTCAGCGGGAATGGTGTGGACTTGTCTGTCATGCTCAAACTTTACACAACGGTGCAGGGTGGAGGGGACATAGGCCATGGCGTGGATCCAGGGTCAGCCCAGCAAGATGTTGTATTGGAACTCTCCTTCGAAGATGTAGAAGAGCTCTGAGACTGTGCGTGGACCAACATGAATATGAAGGATGACTGTGCTAATGGTTGTGGCAGTAGTGTCATTGAAAGAGTGCAAGATCGCGTCAGTTTTGGAGACACAATTCTTGGGAAGAGCCAACTGATCAAAGGCATGGGTGGAGATGATGTTGATGCTAGCGCCCCCATCGATCATAATGCATTTAATGCGTGTCTGATCGATATAGGCAGTGATGAAGAGGGCAGCGTCCTGATCTTCCGTGTTGGATGTAGGAATCTCAGAATCACTGAATGTAATGGAGGCGATAGGGGCTAAGGAGTGGACAAGAGCAGTAAGTGGTTGGGGGTCCTCGGGTTGGACCTCCGCTGCCTATAGGGCTTGGATGAGGGCCTGACGATGTTGGGACGAGGTTTGGATGAGATCGTAGAGGGACATCTTCATAGGCATCTGGTGAAGCTGTTTCAACATGGAGTCATGGATTGGTCTGGAAGAAGAAGAAGAAGAAGGAGAGGGTTGAGGCACGCCAAGGATAGAAATCTTAGGCTTAGGTGGTTGAGGTGGATTGACAAAAGGGTAGGTCCAAGGAATGGCGGCTTTTTCTTTCGCCTTATCCTTTTGTGACCTAATAGTGATGTGAATGGCATTGATTTCAAAGATGGGAGGTGAAGGTGATGAAGGGGTTGTAACCGGTTGATGAGATGTGGATGGGTTTGAAGAGGTTGAAGGGTTATGAGAAGGAGTCGGGGGGCGATCGAAAGTGTCCTCAAAGAGAAGAGTGTCTTTCTCCAGATAACGACGAATGACAGCCTTGAGGGCACAGCAAGCCTCGGTGTCGTGTCCTGGTATACGATGATATAAACAAATCTTCATGTCGTCGAACCAGGAGGGTTTAAACCCGAGAGGTTGGAAAGGCTTGATGGGTGGAAGAGTTATGCTAGAAGTTTGCAAAAGTCATTTCAAGATTAAAGAGTATGAACCCACTAAAGGATCCGTGCTCATTGATGTATGTGATGTAGGTGACTTTTACTTGGGCAAAGTTGGAGGGGGTTTTCGTACCACCTTCTGGGTTGATGGTGCGATGACAGGTGGAGACTGTACACTCTTCATGAGAGGTATCACCTTTTTGGAAGAGGGTAGGTTAGTGGTCGGTAAAGGAAGCAAAGGAGGCAATCGGTTTTGATTAGAGGTTGGAGTGGAAAGGACTCTAGTTAGGGTTGACGGATGCGGGCCCAAAATGGAGGGCAATGGTGACGGAAGAGGAGGCGTTCGCCTCTGTGGTTTGGCAGTCTTTTATGATTTAGGTTGAAGACTACTATTAGTTGAAGTCTGGTTTAAGTCCACCTTCACTTGTGGATGAGTGAGGTTGGAGACAGGGCGAACGCCAAGCGATTTGATAGGTTTAGACGGAGTAGATGAGGGTTTTGGTTTTGATGAGGTTGATAGAGATGTAGATGGTCTAGAGGCAGAAATCTGATTTTTGTTGATAGTCTTAGGAGGTTCTGCCATGGGAGGATTAGCAGCATGAGATGAGAGGGCCCGGGTTTGTTGAAGAGCTGTGAGACGGTCCCACAATCCCTGATGTTCCACTTTCCTAGAAGGGAGAAGTTCGAGTCTTTCCACTAGTCAGGAAAATGGTTGAGAAGATGCGGGATGAAGTTTGGGCTCTTGAGAAGATGTCAACGGTTGTGGGACTGAAGGTGAGATGGGTGTAGTAGTCTCGGGCCCAAAGCATGGTGAAGTCATGACAGGTTCATGTTTGGTTGGAGACAAAGGAGAGATAGGTTCTTCCCTGGGTGGAGAAAAAACTGGAGAATGAAGCTCCTCAAGCGGGTAAAGGGCAAGGATGATAGTGCCCTCCACTTGTGGTCGAGGAGTAGGAAAGGTTGGGTCCTCCATGGGCAGCAAGAAGGAAGATGGTGAAACTGGTGGTCTTGGTAAGGTCGAGGCGTCCTCCAAAATGAGAGAAGTTGAGGGAGAACTAGCCGGTGAAAGAGGTTCGTCCACATGTGATGGACTGATGGATGAACTCACCTCTTGGGGTTGGTTAGAAATGAGGGGCGAGACCGTATTGACTGTTCGAATATTATGTTCATGGGTATTGTCAGTCAAGGTCTGGACGTTGTTTTGGGTTAGTGGATGATTGGGGAATGATTGTTTGAAGATATCGATACCCTGATTAGGAGGGGCATTAAGATTGTCGAGGATGAGGTCACCCTTTTCCAACATGTCTTGGACTATGTTTTTAAGGGTTTTATAGTTGCCCGTGTCATGACATTTAACACGGTGGTAGTGGCAGAAGTCATTTTCCCTATACCACGTAGAGATGGCGCGTAAGGGATCAAATTATGGTGGAGGTCAGATCTGAGGGAGATTGATGGCCCCTTGTTTGATGAGTTTTTCCAGCACAGACGCGTATGATTCTCCAAGTGGAGTAAACTATCGCTGTATGTATCTCTGCTAAAATTGACGAGTGGCGCTCATAGATGTGGATGGTTCAGGTTGATTAGTTGAAGGCGAAGAGGAAGAAGATCTAACAACCACAGCATTTGCTAAAGCTTTAGATTTAGAATTGGACGAGGAAGGCTTAGAAGAGGGGTCATTGGTTTTGGAGTTGGGATTCTTACTCTGCAACTTGACTTTATTCTCCTCGACGGCACGTAACTCAAGTTTATGAGCCATCCTGAAGGCTTCATCAAAAGTGCGGAAGGTCTGAACCCTCAAGGTAGAAGAAATATGTTTAGCGCAGGCTTGAGAGAAAAGTTCAATAAGCTCAGGCTGAGGTAAGAAAAATGAAAGTTGATTGATAAGGCCCCTCCACCGAGCGATGAAATCAGCAATAGATTCATCCTCGAACTGGCAGATGGAATAGAGGTCTGTGATAGAGACCTTCTTGGTGATATTGATGGAGAAATGATCGAGGAAGAGCTGGGCCAACTGAGTGAATGTGAAGATGGAATGGCTAGGAAGAGAGCTATACCAATCAAGTGTAGCACTCGAGAGAGACATGGGAAACGTGCGTAAGAGCAACGCATCGTCGTGGGCGATAAGGTAACAAGCGTGTCTGAATGCCCGTAAATGTTGTTGTGGGTCTTCCTTGCTTTGGAAATGAGAAAACTTAGGAAGTTCCCACTGGCTGGGATATGGTCTGATGGGGACAAAAGGATGGATGGGCTCGTTGCAGATTTGTTCATACGAGAGAGTGTTGCGCGAGCCGGTAACGGAGGTCTCTAGGTTGGACATTTTATCCATCAGCATCTTAATAATATCTACTGACGGATTGGCGGGTGGAGCGCCTCCTAGATTCTAAGGCGCTTGAAAGAGGCTAGAAGAGGTATACGACATAGTCGATTGTACCAATAAGGGCGCAACGTACGGATGACTAGTCGTAGGGACAGAAGAATTGACTAAGGATGGTTGGATAGAAGGCATGGCTAGGTTTGATGTGGTCATGGGAGGTTGGCTAGAGGTAACATGGGTCAATGGATAGGTAGCCACCCTAGTGTTGATAGGAGTAAGGGTGGGCGGAATAGAGACGACCAGGTTTTGAAAGGGGGTAGAAAGTGGTTGAGTGGACTGAGATTGATAGTGGGCTGAAACCCCTGTGAAAGTGGGCCCAATGATAGAAGGAGAGGCCACACTTGGATGGTTGGTAAAAGGTTGGTCATTGGTTGAGGCAACAGCCTGGGTATCTAAGGGTTGGACTACAGACGCCGTTGATACGGCCACAATTTTGAGGAGAGAAGTCGGCATTCCATAGATTGGATTGCCCAAGGAGTCTCGCGTTCGGCTATTCGCGAGATAGTATTGCAAGGCTACGGTATTGAGGTCCAAGAATCGTGCAAAATCTTGGTCCCCTTTTGGGATAATAGGCATTTGGGTCGGAGATGGTCTGGTAGGAGTTCTTTCAGTTTTCGAGTTAAACTCCATTATAGGGCTGGTTATAGGCGGGGTAGATGGAAGAGGATGATGCCTCGCGTGATCGACTAGAGCTTTGGCTTGGCTATGAGTCAGAACCATTCAAGACAAGGAAGAACGTCCTCACAAGCTCAAACAAGCAGATAAGAACTAAAAAAAAAGATGAAGACACAAGCAGATCCTAAAACCTTAGAAGTAAATTATTAGGATTATAGTGGCTTATGCCTTAGAATATGTGTAGAGGAAGATTGGCTTTGTGAGTCGGGTCCTAGAAGAAGCAGTCTATGGAAGGTTTCGGGTTTTGTTATGGTGCTCAAGAAGTCTGTGTTAGCTTCTGTACAGGCCTGGTGCTAAGGAGCAAGCTCCCCTCACTTCACAATTCCAGTGGTTAGCTGGTTTCGCTTAGCCAAAATATACTTCCACTAGAGATTATCCTCCGCCAGAGAACGGAGTGGGCTTTCCCCTTGGTGATGAAATCCAAGTGAGATTGCCAGGACGGGTAAGGTATCCGCTGGGGGATGAAATCCCAGTCGGGCCTTGTCTTAGGTAAGTTAAAATGTTTGTTTTGTGCAGGTGCTTTGGTCGTGTAACATCAAGTGATCTAGATTAATTCAATATGTGGTTTAATTACTATGTGTGGCCTAAGAGATGCAGGCAAACAGAAATGAATGCAAAGTGTTTTAATGTCCAAGTTGAAATGTTTGTTCGTATGAAGACGAATGGAGAAAGAGTCAAAGAATATGAGTTTTAGCTAGTTTAAAAGTGTAAGAAAGAAAGAAGTGTTCGTTTTAGTCCTGCTTATGATGTCGTTTAAGAAGAGACAAGAAGAGGCGAAAAGAAAGGAACCTAATGCACCTAAATGAATGAAAGAAAGAAAGAACCCAAGGAGGACCTAGGGTCCCACCGGGCGTGCCAAAATGTTTCTATGTAAAATTGCTTTCTATATTCAAAGAAGAAATAAGAAACTAAAATAAATGGTCAAGGCTAGAAGTACCTAATAAATTCGAGCGCACCGAAATCAGACGTTGGAAGATTCTCCTCTTTGGCTGTGGAGGAATGACACTTGTGAAGAAAAGGCTAAAACATGGAAAAACGTTAGTCAAAGGATATGGTGGGCTGTCAGGCGAACGCCCGATCCCAGAAGTATGAAGACTTCTTAGAAGGATATCAACCCACTGATAAAAAAGCAGAATATTGGACAAAAGTAGATAATAAAAGATAAAATGACAGAAAATAAAAATGCATACCTGATATGTAGCACTGTTCAGCATAGTCACCGGCGTCGGTCTCTGTGGTGCCGACGTCGGTCTGGGATGGTGCCGGCATCGGTTTAGGTGCCGTCGTCAGTCGGGGCAGTGACCGGCGTCGGTCGAGACAGGTTCTGGACGAGTTGCAGAAAGTCTGAGAGAGTCAGGACAGGGTCTTGATAGGGTCGGGACAAGGTTTAGACAGAGTCGGGACAGGGTCTGATAGAATCAAGATAAGGTCAGGACAGGGTCTGGACAAGGTAAGGTCAGGTTTGGACAGAATCTGAGGGTTTTAGTTGAGTCTGGACTGAGTTATGGATTCAGATAGTAGGCAGGGATGTAAAGGAGAGATTCAGAACTTGGGTCTGTGGTTTGAAGCTTCGGGATGACAGAAATAATAAACAACTAATAATCAGAAAGAAATGAAAATAAATAGAGAAAATACTTACCTACCAGAAGACGTGATGAAAGCCATAGTTGAAGTTGTTGAAGCGTCTGTGTAGTGCCGGATTGAAGCGAATGCTGGAGTTGGTGGATGCTGGAGTCAGTTGATCATGAGAGTGTTGATTGCAAGAGTCTGTGGATGTCTGAGTTCGCAGGTCGATTGAATGATTGATCGGGTTGATTCAAAAAATGGTTGATTAGCCTTCGGGATTGATCAGCAGATGCTGATGAAGGCGAGGGACGATTTGAGAGATGGTTCGATAACCGTTTCAGGAAACCGATCGAGAACCGAATGGTAACTGATAACGGATAATGATAAGGTGACCGATGTCGGCAGGATTGCCGACGTCGGCCGATAAGTGACCGACGTCGGTGACATCGGCCGGGTAAAGACCGTCGTCGGTAGATGCACAATGGGGATAGAGTCTAGCTTTAGCTCTGTGCTCATTTTTACATGCTGCCAGGGTCAAGGTTGGTGGAACAAGTGATCGACAAGGGTTAAATAGGCGAAGAAGAATAAGACGGGGAATGACCAGGCGAGTCGACACGATTTTGGTGTCTACATTTGCCCCTTTTTGTCTTGTTGGTTGTTCTGAACGAATTGCAAGACAAAAACAGGAGTGATTGCCCCAGGTGAGGGATAAGGTTGATTTTGTCTTGTTGGTTGTTCGAATGAACTACAAGACAAAATAGGAAAAAGATAGGTTGCCCCGATTATGGATGAGGTATTCCCCCTCAAAGCAGGAGTCGAGGGAAGGGAACCGAGAATTGGGTGCTGATTTGACAAAGAGTGGATGAAAAAGGGGTGAGGGTGAATGCTGCAAAAGTCATGATTGTGCGCATACCACTGCACGAGATGGTCAGGTCAAAAGTGTCGCAGGTCAAGGGTCGAGGAGTGCTAAAATTGAAATAACTGGGCCTTAGCATTTAGTCATCTACTGATCGGGTCACTCAATTTAAGCTGAAGCTCCAAATGGTCATCGTGTTCCAGGTATCCTGGGCTCAGGAAGTGCTCCCAGAAACACAAAAAAGTCACAAGTAGGGCGGATCAACCGGTTTGCGATCCTATACTTGTGAGGGTCCAAAAAGGTCTGTGCACAATTTTGCTAACCAGTCATGAGATAGCATACATGCAAAAACAACCAAGGCAACAGTGTCTTAGAAGTAGTCAAGGTCAGAGGAGATAGGCATGATCTCCAATGGTTGGTGGTCGAGGGGAGGAATCGATGAAATGATGTGGCCGAGCTAACCCCAGAAGACCCCATGTCAACTGAGTGCTGCCTACATAGCCCTTGTGTGAAGGGCCTCAGGCCAATGTAGTTCTCCCTAGAAGGGAGGGAGGGTCAAAGGGATAAAATGGGTCGTGGTCAAGGACAAGGTTATGGTTAAAAGAAGGAAATAAGGTTTGTCCATCAGAGAGATTCAGGTGGTTAAAATGGTTGATAGATTGGTCGTGGTTATAATGAAATGATGAGGAAAAAAGATGTTGCAGCCTTTTCCAAATGGTGTATTCTGCAACATTGGTTGAGGGGTTTTTCATCCCTAGCAATATTCCATATTCGTGATGGATGTATGCTAAAAATGAATTGAGGTTTATTTATGCTTCAGCAAGTATTGGTTTATGCTGAACATAAATTGTGGCGGGTCGATAGTTTCCATGTGGATTGGTGTCCATAGAAACTAGGATGAATAGGCTATGGGAGTGTCTAAAAAGAGAGTTGAGTTGAGTCGATTGACAAGTGATGAAGGTGAATGTGACAAAAGTGTAGAAGAAGTGGAAAGTATATTGCTCTTTCATTGACAAGGACCAAAAAGATAGCATAGATAGGGGTTATGAGAACCAAGAGCCCCATTCATGCGTGACATCGTTGACCGTAGTGAAGTTAGAGCGGTAATCGAATCACTTAGACATTAAAGTGAGCTCGAAGTCCCTTGAGCAGGTGATAGGAGGAGGAAAGAGGGTAACCCGTTTTAAGAGCAAAGATAACTTTGCCCCTTTTTATAGGAGACCCTGAGACAACTATAAGTCAAGTCCATGACTTTCTTTTTTTTTTTTTTTTTTTTTGGCGCAGACTGATCAATGCGGGAAGCCTGCATAGAGATGTCATTTGTTTGGTGGTCAGGTTGTGAAGCTAATCAATGCGGAAAGCTTCTAAAATAATGCTATTTATTTCCAGATTAGTCATAGCCATCCTTTAAGGGAGTGGTCTAGATTTTTGTTTAATAAAAGGGCTTTTGAATAGCTATCCTTCGAGGGAGCAGTCTATTAATTACAGCAATGAGAGTACAGTTGTCCTTCGAGGGAGCAGTCTATTTTTTTTTTTTTGATTTTGATATTGATATAGTGACCATGGATATTGTGACATCTTGATTTGTTTTTATAGAAATGTGAGTCATGGACAAGATTATAGAAGGTCAAGGGCTCCCTTTTATGAGGACAAAGCATTCATACAGCATAAAAGGGTTAGAGGAATTGTTAAGAGGAATAGGGTTGAAAGGAAGTAGGATTAAGAGGATGGGGATTGCTCAAGGGACGAGCTCAAGTTAAGTGTCAAGTGGACGAGTACTCGACTAGCAGTAGAACAGTCACAGATGCAATGCATTAAGAGGCTCAGGTTCTGGTCGTCCATCAAGAGAAGACAGACGGTAAGTCCCTGATCCATACTTGTGCATGATAATAAAAGGTCCGAGCCAATTAGGAGCAAACTTACCTTGTTTACTTCACTCCATATTGGTCACGTGTTGATTCTCTTTGAGGACGAGGTCTCCGATGTTGAAATCTCGTTCTCACAGATTTTTGTCATAGGTGTGTTTGATGCGATGTTGATAGACATGGAGATGATTAAGGGCAGAAAGATGACGTTCGTCAAGTAACTCAAGTTGAGCTAAGCGATCTTGATGAAAGTCATCATTGGAAAGAATATCATGTAGAGAAATGTAGAGAGACGGGATCTGTACTTCGAGAGGTAAGACAGCCTCTGTTTCGTACACGAGAGAAAAAGGGGTAGCACCCGTAGAGGTTCGAATGCTAGTGCGGTAGGCCCACAAAGCGAAGGGAATGTGAATGTGCCAATCCCTGCCTATGTCACTGACCACTTTCATGAGAATTTTGGTGAGAATTTTGTTGAAAGCCTCGGCCTGCCCATTTGCTTGTGGGTAGTAAGGCGAAGAAAAGCTGAGTTTGATGTCGAAGGAGTCGCATAGCTTTTGGACAGTTTTGTTTTTAAAGGACTTACCATTATCGGTGATGATTTTATGAGGGACACCGAAATGATAGATGATTTGGGTGTTGATGAAGTCGACGATCTTGTCAGCTTTTGTGGAGATGAGAGGAATGGCTTCCACCCACTTGGTGAAATATTCAGTGGCTGTGATGATGGATTGATGACGAAGAGACGAATGAGAATTAATCTCACCGATGAGATCTAAACCCCATTGAGAAAAAGGCCAGAAATCTTGAGCAATTTGTAAGGCGTGACTGGGGAGATGAAGCAAGTTAGAGTGCTGCTGACACTTGATGCAATGCCGGACATAGTCGCTACAGTCTTGATGAAGGGTAGGCCAATAATAGCCCAGATGAAGGATGCACTTGGCAACCAAAATCCCACTAAAATGTCTACCACAAATCCCATCGTGGACTTGTTGAATGGCTTGGGATGCTTCAGTGGAGGTGAGACAGCGAAGAAGGAGGCCGTCGAAGCCTCGTTTATAGAGAAGACCCCCTAGCATGGTATAGCGAGCGGTACGCTTGATAAAAGCTCATCGTGCATTACTAGAGAGGTTGGGAGGAATGACAGAGAGAGATAAGAAGTCCACAAGTTGCTTATACCAAGCATCTTGTGGGCTAGGGTCTATAGTGTTGACATGATGAATGTGAGGAGAGATATATGAAGGCAACGGCACATGACGCACCGTGACAAAAAGTCTAGATGTAGATGAGGAAGATGGGATATGTGAAGCGAGAGAAGCCATGGTGTCAGCAAACTTATTCGTGGATCGAGGAATAGTCTACAGGAGGAAATGGTCAAAAGATGCAAGGAGAATGTCAACACGGTTTTTGTACCTTTGCAAAATTTCATTTTTATAGAGGTATGAACCGTTAACCTGATTGACAACGAGCTGCGAGTCACCGAAGATGTTGATGGACTTGATGCTGAGAGAGAGGGCGGTTTGAAGTCCCAAAATTAAGGCCTCGTATTCGGCCATATTATTGGTACAATCAAAGTCGAGTTTAAAAGACAAAGGCATGGGATCCCCTTCGAGTGGGATGAGAATGACCCCAGCACCCCCACCTAGTTGACATTTGGATCCGTCAAAGAACATAGTCATTTGATAGGTGGTGTCGTCAGAGGAAAGCGCAGCGATAGACTCATCAGGGAATTCACACTGCGAAGGTTGATTGTAAGGAAGAGGGGCATCTACTAGTTGATCAGCGATGGTTTGCCCCTTGATAGATTTCTGCTAGATGAATTTGAGATCGAACTCAGCAAGCAGCATGAGCCACCGAGCCATATGTTGATTCTGATATGGCTTGGAGTGCATATACTTGAGAGGGTCGGTGTGGGTGATGACAAAGGTTTTGTGACTAAGAAGATAGTGGCGAAGCTTAGTAGCAGCAAAGACTCATGCCAAATAGAGTTTCTCGATATGGGTATACCGAGTTTCATAGTCGACCAGTGTTCGGCTGATATAATAAACGGCTTGCTCACGGTGATGCTCGTCTCGGTGCGCGATCATGGCACCTAACGAATGGTGAGTGGTTGAGATATAAAGGTAGAAGGGTTGGTCATCTTTAGGTGGAATGAGGACTGGTGGAGAGACCAGATAGCTTTTGAGGGCTTCAAAAGCTTCTTGACAGTCCTCATCCCATTTAAAGGAGACGTCCTTCTTAAGGAGATGATGAAAAGGTTGGCAGCAGTCTGAAAGCTACGAGATGAAATGGCGAATGGACTAGAGCTTGCCTTGCAAACTGCGAAGCTGCTTGAGATTGGTTGGGGGAGGCATTTCGAGGACAGTGCAAATCTTAGCAGGATCTATCTCGATGCCACGGAAGGAAACGATGAAGCCAAGAAGCTTGCCAGAGAGGACTCCAAAGACACATTTCTTGGGGTTAAGATGAACATTTTATTGAAGAAGACGAGAAAAGATGATTTTGACAATGGTTAAATGGTCGCGGTGAAGCTTGGACTTGCCGAGCAGGTCATCCACATAGTCCTCCATGATTTTGTGGAGGAGATCGTGGAAAATGTAGGTCATGGCACGCTGATAAGTGGCGCCTGCGTTCTTCAAGCCGAAAGGCATGACTCGATAGCAGAAAGTCCCCCATGGGGTAATAAAGGTAGTCTTGTGCTGATCTTCCGGAGCGATCAGGATTTGATTGTATCCTGAAAACCCGTCCATAAGAGATAGCATCTCATGGCCGGCCGTAAGATCAACAAGCTGGTCGATGTTAGGAAGAGGAAAGTCGTCTTTAGGATAGGCTAGGTTAAGGTCATGATAGTCTGTGCAGATCTGAATCCCCCCAGTTGCCTTGGTGACTGGGATGATGTTATAGACCCATTGTGGATAGTCGATGGGCTGGATGAAGGAGATAGAAAAGAAGGCATTGAAGCTCCTCTTTAACAAGGAGGGCAATGCAGGGATGCATCTTTCGAAGCTTTTGCCTAACAGGCTTAGCCTCTGGTTTGGTGACAATGTTATGGGTAACGATGGTGGGGTCGATGCGAGGCATATCACTGTAAGTCTAGGCAAAGGCCTTGCTATGGTTGGAGAGGAAATGGGTATAGTCAAGCTGCTCCTGAGCGTCTAAAGATTAGCCAATCTTTAAGACATGAGGAACATCAGAAGAAGGAAGGTTGATGTCAATGGTTGATTTATTTAACATAACCTAGGTCTCAGAAGGGAGGGAGCGCTGGATGAAAGAATCGTCAGCGCCCATGTAAGAAAGAATGGCGTCAGCGTTAACACAATGAACAGTGTGAATGGTTGCCGACTCATCTTCGATCATGCTGGGAAGAATGAGAGGGAGAGATTTGGATACCCCATTGAGCTGATAAGTCAAGGGGTCCAGGCAGA
Organism: Torreya grandis; assembly: GCA_037957365.1. Taxonomy (NCBI): domain Eukaryota; kingdom Viridiplantae; phylum Streptophyta; class Pinopsida; order Cupressales; family Taxaceae; genus Torreya; species Torreya grandis. The sequence goes on along the minus strand of JARHVA010000911.1, from coordinate 778,407 downwards.
TGGTGTTTATGAAAAAAAAAACTAGGAGGAATGGAAACCACTGACTCCATAGGTGAAGGTGGCGAAACAGGCGAGTGTGGAGGAGATTGGTCAAGGATTGGTTCAGGACAAAGGTCTACAGGGTCTTGAGTGGGGTCGTGATATCCCAGACCATACCGTTTCTTGGCATCGTCATCATTGAGCGGTTGGATAGGTTGATGGGAGCCTTGCTCATAGCGTCCGAAACAAAAACCCTTCCATGCACACTTGTAAAGGTAAGTGTGTGTAAAGGCGGGGTTGCTAAGAAATGAAAAGTCTGATGTGAAAGGTTGAGGTGAAGAAAGAGGATTAACATTAATAGGAGCTTGATTAAGCCCCCCATAGACGAGGTTAGTGCGGAGGTGAGGGGGACCATAAGGTATGATCATCCCGATCCGATGGTCATAGCTGGGGCTGTGATGAAGGCGTCCATACTCTTGTGGAGTTTGGAACATGTCTAAAGCCAGCAAGCGATACTCTCCCAATGAAAGTCTTTGGAAGATGTCTTCCATGGGGTCTGTGGTTGTCGCTTGAAGGGGAGGTGTAAGGGCGACCGCCTGTTGCGAACTGGTCGAAGCTTCCGCGGATGGAGGCGGTGCCGGGGTTGATGGCTTGATAGGAATGAGGACATCGTTTGGACGGTAAGTGGTGTTGCATGTTTTGAAGGGCGAAGGGTCAGCGGGAATGGTGTGGACTTGTCCGTCATGCTCAAACTTTACACAACGGTGCAGGGTGGAGGGGACACAGGCCATGGCGCAGATCTAGGGTCGGCCCAGCAAGATGTTGTATTGGAACTCTCCTTCGATGATGTAGAAGAGCTCCGGGACTGTGCGTGGACCAACACAAATATGAAGGATGACTGTGCCAATGGTCGTGCCAGTAGTGTCATTCAAAGAGTGCAAGATCATGTCAGTTTTGGAGATACAATTCTTGGGAAGAGCCAACTGATCAAAGGCATGGGTGGAGATGATGTTGACGCTAGCGCCCCCATCGATCATAACTCGTTTAATGCATGTCCGATCGACATAGGTAGTGATGAAGAGGGCAGCGTCTTGATCTTCCGTGTTGGATGTAGGAATCTCAGAATCATTGAATGTAATGGAGGCGATAGGGGCTAAGGAGTGGACAAGAGCAGTAAGTGGTTGGGGGTCCTCGGGTTGGACCTCCGCTGCCTGTAGGGCTTGGATGAGGGCCTGACGATGTTGGGGCAAGGTTTGGATGAGATCGTAGAGGGACATCTTCATAGGCATCTGGTGAAGTTGTTTCAACATGGAGTCGTGGATTGGTCCGGAAGAAGAAGAAGAAGAAGGAGAGGGTTAAGGCGCGCCAAGGATAGAAATCTTAGGCTTAGGCGGTTGAGGTGGATTGACAAAAGGGTAGGTCCAAGGAATGGCGGCTTTTTCTTTCACCTTATCCTTTTGTGACCTAATAGTGATGTGAATGGCATTGATTTCAAAGATGGGAGGTGAAGGTGATGAAGGGGTTGTAACCGGTTGATGAGATGTGGATGGGTTTGAAGAGGTTGAAGGGTTATGAGAAGGAGTCGGGGGGCGGTCAAAAGTGTCTTCAAAGAGAAGAGTGTCTTTCTCCAGATAATGGCGAATGACAGCCTTGAGGGCACAGCAAGCCTCAGTGTCGTGTCCTGGTGTATGATGATATAAACAAATCTTCATGTCATCGAACCAGGAGGGTTTAGACCCGAGAGATTGGAAAGGCTTGATGGGTGGAAGAGTTATGCTAGAAGTTTACAAAAGTCGTTGCAAGATTAAAGAGTATGAACCCACTAAAGGATCCGTGCTCATTGATGTATGCGATGTCGGTGACTTTTGCTTGGGCAAAGTTGGAGGGGGTTTTCGTACCACCTTCTGGGTTGATGGTGCGATGACAGGCAGAGACGGTACACTCTTCATGAGAGGTATCGCCTTTTTGGAAGAGGGTAGGTTAGTGGTCGGTAAAGGAAGCAAAGGAGGCAATCGGTTTTGATTAGAGGTTGGAGTGGAAAGGACTCTAGTTAGGGTTGACGGATGCGGGCCCAAAATGGAGGGCAATGGTGACCGAAGAGGAGGCGTTCGCATCTGTGGTTTGGCAGTCTTTTGTGATTTAGGTTGAAGACTACTATTAGTTGTAGTCTGGTTTAAGTCCACCTTCACTTGTGGATGAGTGAGGTTGGAGACGAGGCGAATGCCAAGCGATTTGATAGGTTTAGGCGGAGTAGATGAGGGTTTTGGTTTTGATGAGGTTGATGGAGATGTAGATGGTCTAGAGGCAGAAATCTAATTTTTGTTGATAGTCTTAGGAGGTTCTGCCATGGGAGGATTAGCAGCATGAGATGAGAGGGCCCGGGTTTGTTGAAGAGCTGTGAGACGGTCCCATAATCCCTGATGTTCCACTTTCCTAGAAGGGAGAAGTTTGAGTCTTTCCACTAGTCGAGAAAATGGCTGAGAAGATGCGGGATGAAGTTTGGGCTCTTGAGAAGACGTCGACGGTTGTGGGACTGAAGGTGAGACGGGTGTAGTAGTCTCGGGCCCAAAGCATGGTGAAGTCATGACAGGTTCATGTTTGGTTGGAGACGAAGGAGAGATAGGTTCTTCCCTGGGTGGAGAAGAAACTGGAGAATGAAGCTCCTCAAGCGGGTAAAGGGCAGGGATGATAGTGCCCTCCACTTGTGGTCGAGGAGTAGGAAAGGTTGGGTCCTCCATGGGCAGCAAGAAGGAAGATGGTGAAACCGGCGGTGCTGGTAAGGTCGAGGCGTCCTCCAAAATGAGAGAAGTTTAGGGAGAACTAGCCGGTGAAAGAGGTTCATCTACATGTGATGGACTAATGGATGAACTCACCTCTTGGGGTTAGTTAGAAATGAGGGGCGAGACCGTATTGACTGTTCGAATATTATGTTCATGGGTATTGTCAGTCAAGGTCTGGACATTGTTTTGGGTTGGTGGATGATTGGGGAATGGTTGTTTGAAGATATCGATACCCTGATTAAGAGGGGCATTAGGATTGTCGAGGATGAGGTCACCCTTTTCCAATATGTCTTGGACTATGTTTTTAAGGGTTTTACAGTTGCCCGTGTCATGACCTTTAACACGGTGGTAGTGGCAGAAGTCATTTTCCCTATACCACGCAGGGATGGTGCGTGAGGGATCAAATTGTGGTGGAGGTCAGATCTGAGGGAGATTGATGGCCCCTTGTTTGACGAGTTTTTCCAGCACAGACACGTATGATTCTCCAAGTGGAGTAAACTGTCGCTGTATGTATCTCTGCTAAAATTGATGAGTGGCGCTCATAGATGTGGATGGTTCAGGTTGATTAGTTGAAGGCGAAGAGGAAGAAGATCTAACAACCACAGCATTTGCTGAAGCTTTAGATTTAGAATTGGATGAGGAAGGCTTAGAAGAGGGGTCATTGGTTTTAGAGTTGGGATTCTTACTCCGCAACTTGACTTTATTCTCCTCGACGGCACGTAACTCAAGTTTATGAGCCATCGTGAAGGCTTCGTCAAAAGTGCGGAAGGTCTGAACCCTCAAGGTAGAAGAAATATGTTTAGCACAAGCTTAAGAGAAAAGTTCAATAAGCTCAGGCTGAGGTAAGGAAAATGAAAGTTGATTGATAAGGCCCCTCCACCGAGCGATGAAATCAGCAATAGATTCATCCTCAAACTGGCGGATGGAATAGAGGTCTGTGATAGAGACCTTCTTGGTGATATTGATGGAGAAATGATCGAGGAAGAGCTGGGCCAACTGAGTGAATGTGAAGATGGAATGGCTAAGAAGAGAGCTATACCAATCAAGTGCAGCACCCGAGAGAGACATGGGAAACGTGCGTAAGAGCAATGCATCGTCGTGGGTGATAAGGTAACAGGCGTGTCTGAATGCCCGTAAATGTTGTTATGGGTCTTCCTTGCTTTGGAAATGAGAAAACTTAGGAAGTTCCCACTGGCTGGGATATGGTCTGATGGGAATAGAAGGATGGATGGGCTCGTTGCAGATTTGTTCGTACGAGAGAGTGTTGCGCGAGACGGTAACGGAGGTCTCTAGGTTGGACATTTTATCCATCAGCATCTTGATAATATCTACTGACGAATTGGCAGGTGGAGCACCTCCTAGATTGTAAGGCGCTTGAAAGAGGCTGGAAGAGGTATACGACGTAGTCAGTTGTACCAATAAGGGCGTAACATACGGATGACTAGTCGTAGGGACAGAAGAAGTGACTAAGGATGGTTGGATAGAAGGCATGGCTAGGTTTGATGTGGTCATGGGAGGTTGGCTAGAGGTAACATGGGCCAATGGATAGGTAGCCACCCTAGTGTTGATAGGAGTAAGGGTGGGCGGAATAGAGACGACCAGGTTTTGAAAGGGGGTAGAAAGTGGTTGAGTGGACTGAGATTGATAGGGGGCCGAAACCCCGGTGAAAGTGGGCCCAACAATGGAAGGAGAGGCCACACTTGGATGGTTGGTAAAAGGTTGGTCATTGGTTGAGGCAACAGCCTGGGTATCTAAGGGTTGGACTACGGACGCCGTTGATACGGCCGCAGTTTCGAGGAGAGAAGTCGGCATTCCATAGATTGGATTGCCCGAGGAGTCTCACATTTGGCTATTCGTGAGATATTATTGCAAGGCTGCGGTATTGAGGTCCAAGAATCATGCGAAATCTTGGTCCCCTTCTGGGATAATAGGCGTTTGGGTCAGAGATGGTCTGGTAGGAGTTCTTTCAGTTTCTGAGTTGAACTCCATTATAGGGCTGGTTGTAGGCGGGGTAGATGGAAGAGGATGATGCCTCGCGTGATCGACTAGAGCTTTGGCTTGGCTACGAGTCAGAACCATTCAAGACAAGGAAGAATGTCCTCACAAGCTCAAACAAGCAGATAAGAACTAAAAAAAAGATGAAGACACAAGCAGATCCTAAAACCCTAGAAGTAAATTATTAGGATTATAGTGGCTTATGCCTTAGAATATGTGTAGAGAAAGATTGGCTTTGTGAGTCGGGTCCTAGAAGAAGCAGTCTATGGAAGGTTTCGGGTTTTTTTATGGTGCTCAAGAAGTCTGTGTTAGCTTCTGTATAGGCCTGGTGCTAAGGAGCAAGCTCCCCTCACTTCACGATTCCAGTGGTTAGCTGGTTTCGCTTAGCCAAAATATACTTCCACTAGAGATTATCCTCCGCCAGAGAACGGAGTGGGCTTTCCCCTTGGTGATGAAATCCAAGTGAGATTGCCAGGACGGGTAAGGTATCCGCTGGGGGATGAAATCCCAGTCGGGCCTTGTCTCAGGTAAGTTAAAATGTTTGTTTTGTGCAGGTGGTTTGGTCATGTAACATCAAGTGATCTAGATTAATTCAATATGTGGTTTAATTACTATGTGTGGCCTAAGAGATGCAGGTAAACAGAAATGAATGCAAAGTGTTTTAATGTCCAAGTCAAAATGTTTGTTCGTATGAAGACGAATGGAGAAAGAGTCGAAGAATATGAGTTTTAGCTAGTTTAAAAGTGTAAGAAAGAAATAAGTGTTCGTTTTAGTCTTGCTTATGATGTCATTTAAGAAGAGACGAGAAGAGGTGAAAAGAAAGGAACCTAATGCACCTAAATGAATGAAAGAAAGAAAGAACCCAAGGAGGACCTAGGGTCCCACCGGGCGTGCCAGAATGTTTCTATGTAAAATTGCTTTCTATATTCAAAGAAGAAATAAGAAACTAAAATAAATGGTCAAGGCTAGAAGTACCTGATAAATTCGAGCGCACCGAAATCAGACGTTGGAAGATTCTCCTCTTTGGCTGTGGAGGAATGACACCTGCGAAGAAAAGGCTAAAACACAGAAAAACGTTAGTCAAAGGATATGGTGGGCTGTCAGGCGAACGCCCGATCTCGAAAGTATGAAGACTTCCTAGAAGGATATCAACCCACTAATAAAAAAGCAGAATATTGGACGAAAGTAGATAATAAAAGATAAAATGAAAGAAATAAATGACAAAAAATAAAAATGTGTACCTGATATGCAGCACTGTTCAGCACAGTCACCGACGTCGGTCTTTGTGGTGCCGACGTCGGTCTGGGAAGGTGCCGACGTCGGTTGAGGTGCCATCGTCAGTCGGGGTAGTGACCGGCGTCGGTCGAGACAGGTTCTGGATGAGTTGCAGAAAGTCTGAGAGAGTCGGGACAGGGTCTTGACAGGGTCGGGACAAGGTTTAGACAGAGTCGGGACAGGGTCTGATAGAATCAAGATAAGGTCAGGACAGGGTCTGGACAAGGTAAGGTCGGGTTTGGACAGAATCTGAGGGTTTTAGTCGAGTCTGGACTGAGTTATGGATTCAGATAGTAGGCAGGGATGTAAAGGAGAGATTCAGAACTTGGGTCTGTGGTTTGAAGCTTTGGGATGACAGAAATAATAAACAACTAATAATCAGAAAGAAATGAAAATAAACAGAGAAAATACTTACCTGCCAGAAGACGTGATGAAAGCCATAGTTGAAGTTGTTGAAGCGTCTGTGCAGTGCCGGATTGAAGCGAATGCTGGAGTTGGTGGATGCTGGAGTCAGTTGATCGCGAGAGTGTTGATTGCAAGAGTCTGTGGATGTCCGAGTTCGCAGGTCGATTGAATGATTAATCGGGTTGATTCGAAAAATGGTTGATTAGCCTTCGGGATTGATCAGCGGATGCTGATGAAGGCGAGGGACAGTTCGAGAGACGATTCGATAACCGTTTCAGGAAACCAATCGGGAACCGAATGGTAACTGATAATGGATAACGGTAAGGTGACCGACGTCGGCAGGATTGCCGACGTCGGCCGATAAGTGACCGACGTCGGCGACATCGGCCGGGTAAAGACCATCGTCGGCAGATGCAAAATGGGGATAGAGTCTAGCTTTAGCTCTGTGCTCATTTTTACATGCTGCCAGGGTCAAGGTTGGTGGAACAAGTGATCGACAAGGGTTAAATAGGCAAAGAAGAATAAGATGGGGAATGACCAGGGGAGTCGACACGATTTCGGTGTCTACATCAGGACTGGGACCTGCATGACCTCCTTCAACACCCATGTGTTGGCTGTCTGTAATTTCAGCCACACTTCCCCTTTGCCAACAATTTGACAAGGCTCACCAACCCCTAAATAAATCTTTCCAAAGTCTCCAAGGACATTAACATGGAAAAATACTCTATTTTGGGTTGTATAGAAAGAGGCAACATAATCTATAATCCAAGATTCTACTTTATCCAAGGAATATATGAGAGCAACTTGTGTAACAATACCTGCATCAATACCTACTTCTTTATTTCCTTCTTGTTGATCTTCTGCCAACCAACAATCTTTCTTTACCTACCCTTTCTTTCCATAATTTAGTAATTGATCATTCTTGCCATTGAGTTCCTCCATTATTAGCTTACTTTCTTCTGCCATTGCTTCACTCCCACTCAATTGTTAGGTTGTGGAGCTAAAAGCTTCACATGTATGCAAATGGAGGAGGTTGCTGAGTTGCAGAGCAACTAATGTCAGTAAGCCAACCGACGTTGATCATATCTAGTGTATAGAGCAACCAACATCAGTCAGATATTAGTTGACGTCAGTCATCTCCAGATAGATAGGGACTGACGTCAGTCACCTGTGTGGTTCCAGAACTGCTAGTTGATGAACAGTTAGTTTAACGAACCAGTTGTTTGCATGTAAAAGACTAATTTTAATCTTGGAGCTCTAGTTCTAATTATTGTAATTAGAAGTATAATTATTATTTGCATGGGATCTATGTAATAGACTCATGGGGCTGTATTTTAATCAAGGACAAGGAAGAGATCCTTCCGATTGTAAGATCTAGGTTTACAAGTTGTGCAAGACCAGGTTGATCTGCAGGTTGTTACAAGACCAGGTTAGGTCTACATGGTAAGTAAGATCATTTGATTTGTAGGTTATTGCAAGTTCAAGGGAGATCTAATTGAAGTACTTTGAGTACTTGTGTACTGGCAGTATTGTTACTGACTGGTGGAGGTGAACAACAACTCTATGTTTGAGTTGTTTGTTATGACCGTAATTGAGAGAGAGAGCTCTTAAGGGAGAATATCTATATGCCTTAGGTGTGTGGGATGCCTCTGAGGTGTGGGAAGAAGACTGTGGCACTTCTTTATTGTATTCCTTTCTGAAGAGTATTAATACAAGATTGTGTATTGTCTCTCAAATTCTATGTTATTTTTGATTTCTAGTTACTTGTTACTTCTGTTTAAATTTCATGTTTAGTTGCTTATAAAAGGTAATCAATTGTGCTCCTAATCCTGACAAAGTGGTATCAGAGAAGTGTTTGTTCTAAATTCCTGACAAAGTGGTATCAGAGCTTGGGTTCACTAACAAGTGGTTTTAGATCTATTTAGTGTGTGTTGATTACAGGTTACTCACAGGGGTTTCTGTTTGAGTGGGAGTACAGCAATGGCAAAAAAAAGCAAACTAAAAATGGAGAATTTTAACGACAAGAATTATCAATTATAGAGGATGCAGATAGAATATTATCTATATCAAAAAGATCTATACTTATCGTTGGGTGAGGATTCAAGCAAGCCCATAGATATGTAAGATGAAGAATGGAATGTTCTTGATAGAAAGGCTCTGGGATCCATAAGGTTGAGCCTGGCATCTTCTATGATATCCAACTTATCACAGGCAAAGACAATAGTAGAGTTAATGGATACTTTGACAAATTTATATGAAAAGCCCTCAGCTTCAAATAAGGTATATCTTATGAAGCAATTATTTAATTTGCAAATGCAGAAAGGTAGATCTATATCTAGTCATCTTAATGATTTCTATGCAATAGTAAATCAGTTAAATTTAGTCAAAATAGTTTTTGATGATAAAATTAAGGCTCTATTAATCTTATGCTCTTTACTAGAAATTTGGCATAGTTTGGTAATGGTAGTTAGTAATATTGCATCTGTTACAAATATCATGAAAGTAGATGATGTTGTTAGTGTAATCTTGAATGAAGAATCTCGCAAGAAAAGCACAGGGGAAACATCAGGTAATGCTTTAAGTATTGAAAGTAGGGGAAGGCAAAGAGAGAAGGGCAAGCAAGGGAGATCAAGGTCCTAGTCAAAGATGAGAAGTAGATCTAAATCCAAAAATGGTAGAAATATAATCTGTTGGAATTGTGGAAAGAGAGGGCATGCAAAGAAAGATTTTTGGTTGAAAGTTAAAGAAGAAAATCAGCATGAAGGTAATGAAGAAGCAAAATTTGTAGGTATTGTTGCACAAGATGCTTTTGCACTTTCTTTGGATAATAGAATAAAATCTTGGGTTGTAGATTCTGGTGCCTCTTTTCATGCAACCCCAAATAGAGAATTTTTCAATGATTATGTTCAGGGAGATTTTGGAAAATTTTATTTAGGGGATGATGCACCTTGTAAAATTGTTGGCAAAGGAAAAGTGTAGCTAAAATTACAGAATGGCAACACATGGGTGTTGAAGGATGTCATGCATGTACCCATCCTGAAGAGGAATCTAATTTTTATAGAAACGTTGGGGGATGAGGGTTGCACAGTAACTCTCATAGTTGAATCTTTGAAGGTTACAAAGGGAGCACTTATATTAGGCAAAGGTAAGAGAGTAGGTACTCTCTATTTATGTAATTGTATTACTGATTATTCTCCTTCTATTTTATCTACTTCAGCTGTAGACTTAAAGATGTAGCTCTGTAGGCTTGGTCACATGAATAAGAAGGGGATGCATGTTCTTGAGTCAAAGGGTAAAAGTTTAGATTTGGAAAGCATAGATCAAGATTTTTGTAAGCAACAAAAGAAAGTGAGGTTTCTTGAAACTCATGCTACAAGAAAGGATCAGGCCTATTGCACAAAGAGGAAATATGATGGTTTTGACAAGAATAGGAAAGCCTTGGTTTTTCAAGAGAAGATGACGGACAGAGATCAGTCATAGGGGCTAAATAATTCTAAGCAGGGAAATTTAGATAGGGTTTTGATCCAAGGTAAGCTCATGGATAAAAAGTCATCGCTCATAGGAAAACATAGTTACCAATGTTGATCAAGTAGAATCGACATCAAACAGACAGGTACCAACATCGGTCATGTGCAGATTAGAGTTGGTGGTGTCGAGCAGGTGGCAACTGATGTTGATCAGGGAACCAGTGTTGGTGACCAAGTGGTGATTGATGTTAGTTAGGAAACTAGCATCAGTGACAAGGTGTACACTAACGTCGATCAGGGAACCAGCGTCAGCGATCAGGTGGGATCGACATCGATCGAGTGTAGACTAGGGTTGACTAGAAAATAGATTTTGGGTGGATAGCAAGTTGTCAAGGGGTCTCAAACACCCATGAGGAGGACTAAAAGTGTAAGTAAGCCTCAAATTCATTATTCCCCTTCTTTAGACTACTTGTTTCTCACTGATAGTCAAGAACTAGAAAGTTTTAAAGAAGTAGAGTAGGTAGAATCTAAGAAACAGTGGGAGCATGACATGAATGAGGATGTTGATTCCTTGGGAGAGAACCAAATGGGAGATTTGGTAGAGTTTTTAGCCAAAAATAAATCACTGAAAGATGAATGGATTCCCAAGTTAAAGAAGAGAGAGAATGGACACGTGAGACGGAAGGCCAAGGTATATGGTCTTGAGCAGGCTGCAGGACAATAGAGGTTTGACAGGGGTATGACAAAGCATGGCTTTAGTCAATGTCAATGTAACCATTGTGGTTCTTTTACCAGGTTGGATAATATTAGCTACATTATCTTGTTACTGTATGTTGTGTGTATGCTTGTTGTAGGGTCACACATGCAAGAAGTTGCTAAGATAAAGGTAAAGTTAGTTCAGAGGTGTGTCATGAAGGATTTGGGAGCAGCAAGATTCTTTGGCATGAGTATTCCTAGAGATAGGGAATATCATAGGTTGATGTTGTCTCAAGATGATTGTGTGAATAAGGTAGTGGCAAGGTTCAAGATGCAAGATGCAGAACCAGTTAGCACACCTATGGATGGACAGTTCATAGAATAGTGTCCCAATTCACATGATGAGGTTAAGTACATGTGTACTAGACTTCAGTTTGCCCAAGTAGTGGGTGTTGTCAGTGAGTTCACAGCCAATTTGGTAAAAAAGCACTGGAAAACAGTTCAGTGGATTCTTAGGTATCTGAGAGGGACCAGTAACAGGTTAACATGCTATGCAGGGTTAGGGACTTCTCTACATGGATATGTAGATTTAGATGTGGTAAGGGACTTGGATGACAAGAGGATCACCATAGGTTTTATGGTGGTTGGTCTTCAAGATTGATCTTGAAGAGGGATACAAGCCAAGAAACAAAATTAAATGATGTACAGGTACAGGTATAGGTGCAGATATTTATCTCCAAGTGGGAGATTAGTATCAGAGCAGTGTTTGTTCTAGATTCTTGACATCAATCAGAAACCCTTGAGAGTGACCTGTAATCAAACACTAACCTGCTCTGAACCAAGCTCTGATGAATCTACAACCTCACTCTGATACCACTTGTCAAGATTAAGAACACAATTGATTACCTTGTATAAGCAACTAAACACAGAATTTAACCAGAAGTAATAAGTAACTAGAATTCAAAAACAACATAGAATATGAGAGACAATACAATCTTGTATTAACACTCTTCTAAAAGGAAATATAATGAAGAAGTGCCACACTCTTCTTCTCACACCTCTAGGGCTTCCCACACCTCTAGGGCATACAGATATTCTCCCTCAAGAGTTCTCTCTCTCAATTATAGTCACAACAAACAACTCAAACATAGAGTTGTTGTTCACTCAACTAGTCAGTAATAATACTACCAGTACCAAGCACTCAATGTACTCCAAGTAGATCTTCCCTGATCTTATTCCTTGATGTGTTGCAAATCTCCATTGACCTTACCACCATACAGATCTCCTTTGACCTTACACACACACACACACCTGTAGATCAACTGACCTTACTTACACATGTAGATCTCACCTAATCTTGCTATCCCACAGATCAACCTAGCCTTGCACACCTGCCGACCTAGATCTTACACACCCAAAAGAACCCTTGTCCTTGCCTCACCAAGTCCTTATGATTCTCCCTTGGATAGAACCCTTCTGATTCTACAATCTTATAATACAGCCCATGGGTCTCTTAAATAGATCCCATACAAATAGTAATTAGACTTCCTAATTACAATAATTAGAAATGCAGACTCAAGACTAAAATTAGTCTTTTACATGCAAACTGGCCATTCAATAAACTAACTATTCGTATAACTAATAGTTTTGGAATGCACAGGTGATCGACGTTGGTCCTTGTCTATCTGGAGATGATTGGCATCAGTCGATACCTGACTAATGTCGACACCTTCATGTCTACCTCTGATCGACATCGGTTAGCCTAACTGACGTCGGTTACTGTGACACTCAGCAACCTCCTCTATGTTTACATCAGTGAAGCTTTTAGCTCCATAACCTAACATTATCTTTTTATTTTCCAACCTAATGTGAATACATCTAACCCATGATAAATAGTTTCTTATATAAACCAATTCAAATCTCATTTATAAATGTTGGCACTTATTTATAGGAGAGAAGTAAGAATACAAGCAAGTACACTCAAGCACTTTTCCCTATTCTCTGCATACAACCTTCCAATATAATTCCAATCTTATTCAAACCCTTTCCCCAATCCCTAGCCATCTAAAGTATAGCTAGTTTCACATCTAGTTGTATTTTCATACACAATTACACCAAGCACTTTAATGGGAGAACTACATTAGCTTGATCCCTCTTCAGATTATTGGTATGTAGGTATCATGCCCACACATAGAGTGTGAAGTGTGTCCAACATATCCTTTACACACTAACCCCTTCTCTCTCTTTTCTAAGTTACCATTCAAGTTCAATCACAAAGATTTCCTAAGGATTTTGAAGATTAAAATAGATTCACATTGAGCTTAATAGACTTTTAGGCTTTGATATTTCACTGACAAAGTAACACAGACCTACCAAGTAGAACCTAGAAAACTTAGATCACTTAGAAAACAACACCAAAAAAGGACTACAACACTGAAAATTAGGGTGTCCCACTTTTGGTTCTCTTATCCAATTAGAAAACAAAGTTTAGGGGCCTATTTTTGACATTGTCCTAGTCTTGTACCTAAATTCTGAGGTTCTATCTTAGACTGGACAACTCAAAATAAGTTAAGTCATTTTTCTCTCATTTATTACTATTTTTTTTTAAAACCAAAAATACAATCTATTTACATAAATCAATAGCTTAATTATTGCACATTATTTACTAATTTAATTTACTCTAGACCTATTTATTTAATTAAGAATAAAACCCCATTATTCTAAAAAATAATAAAATATTTGGTGAACCTGTCTTACTTCGAATTTTGCATTAGAACCTTAGAAACCCTGGGGTAAATTATTTTTTATTTTTTTCCATAATTTCTTGATTTTTTCTATATTTAAAAAATATAAATCTACAAATTAATTGAAAAATTATCATATATTTTGTTAAAACCCTAGTTTGCACATACTAAGTCCTTTTTACATACAAACACATTCCAAACACTAGGAAAAATATATTGCTAATTTTAAAAATATTTTTTATTTTTTTCTAAATTTTTCAAGCAAATTCTAAAAAAAATTCTATAAATTCATATCAAAATTTTAAAATTATCATACTAATTTTTAAAATTCATTCAAAAAACCCTAGTTGCATCAACTAGCTTCCTAGTTATTTTCCAATCATTTTTTAAAATTTTAGTTGCATATCAAACTCAAAAAATTAATTTAAATTTTGAAAATTCATAGTATTTACATAAATATTTTTGAAAAATCCCTAGTTGTATATACTAGCACCTATTTGCTTCTTGAGGCATCACCTTACATGTTTGGGGATCTGTATCCTTTTTGCACAAATTCCAATTAGTTATTTTAGGACTTCACATTTCTTATATTCAATACTTTCCTTTTATAGCACATTGCTTATTAAAATTTATTGCAAAACATTTAGACACATTATAAATTGTTTTCCTACTTTCACAATGGCCCAATATACTAGTTTTGATGAAACTGATAAAAGAAAACTTCAAAAAATCTTAACAAAACATCCAGATATTCAAGATGACATGATTAGAATTTTACAAGAGGAACAAAAAAAGTGAACGATGGTCAATCTTCTCAAACCATAGAACAACCAATTTCAAATGATACTATGGGGGCAACTATGTCTCAACAACCCCCTATAGCAACCCAACCTACCTATATGCCACCAGTTATAGCTAGTACATCTCTCTCTCTCCTGATGTGGCAACCTTTGTGTAAGAGATAATATCTCTTCAGTCTAAGGTACAACATCTTGAGCAAGGTACCTCTAGACCTACACAGTCATTGGATTCTTTTTCTTTACTATATACACCATTGGCACATCACATTGCTTCTACACCCTTGCCATAAGGCTTTGTTCAACATAAGCTCACTCTATATGATGGTAAGGGTCATCTAGAGACACATTTGAGAGATTTTCATGTAGTATGCTTGGACTATGTACCCAATGACTAGATATTAACCAAGACTTTTCTATAGAGTCTAAACGATTATGCATTACAATGTTTTTATAGTCTACCAAATTAGTTGATCACATCATTCAATCCTTTATCAAACATGTTCCTATCACATTTCAGTATCAACATTGGTGATAAGGTTTCTTATGCATAAATTTCATAGTAGAAACAAAGTTCAAATGAGCCCTTCATAGATTATGTTATTAGATATAAGACTATTTTGCCTAAGCTAAATATCCCCATGGTTGATCAAGAGTTATAGGACATCATTAAATAGAGCCTTCTACCATCATTGCATGAATCTATTATGTTCAAAATATTATCTTCCTTCACTAAAATGTGTCATACACTAAAGGAAATAGAAGTCAAGTTTATTTTAATGGGCAAACATAAGTACTCAAGTATCTCAGACATAGAAAATAAGAGTAAGTCCCATACAAGGTCAAAGTCAATGACAACAAGAATCAAAATCAATCGATATTAAATGTGGTTGTATATCCCCCTCAACATGTGGTTTTATTAGTACCTCCTTGGCATACATTTACCAATCTACCAGTTACTCTAGCCAAGGTTTTACAGCAGTTATTAGAATGTTACATCATCATTCTCCCTCCTATCTGGGAATTTGACCCAACAAAGCCTCTTCCACAAGGATATGATCAACATGCATTTTGTGATTTTCATAGGGTACTAGGACACACTACAAATAGATGCATCAGTTTGAGACATAAGATATAAGATTTGATAGATGATAACCTACTTAATCTTAGCACTTTAGTTAAGCCTCCAACAATAGAGAAAACATAGGATAAAGCTTTGAAAATCTTCTTAAATCCATTTCCATAGCATTCTATGAAAAAAAAGGGGACACATCAGGTGTTCACCACACATACCATGCATATCCTCTATTAATTACATACCAGGCACCTTTAGTTGAATCACATCCTTTGAGCAACATGATCAGTATATATAATTCCAATGTTCCAACTAGACCTTTTTCTCCTTCTTAGAGTAGGAGATCATTGAGTATGATTCATTTTATCCTACACTCTTTATCAGAGCTCACATTCATAATCACCCTATTCATAATGTGTTTATTGACAATGGTTCTAGTATTAACATGTGTACCTTGAAAATAATGTAGAATTTGGGCTATTTAGAGTAGGATATCACCCTAACAAATATAGTTATCAATATATTCAGTGGGCACATAAAGAGTTCATTGGGTGAGATTATACATCCTTTACAGATTGGTCCAACATATGTGACCACACATTTCACTATAGTTCCTAGTGCAAGAGTTTTTAACATGTTATTTGGTCACCCATAGATTTAAAAAATTTGAGTAGTACCATCTATAGTTCATAGATACATGAAATTCATTCACATTAATTAGGTTATTATAGTTGGTGGAGTTCCATATGAGTTACCACTCTCTACTTCAAAGACATCTACTTTACAGTCACCAATTTCAGCTTCTCCACTAGTTTTAGTTTCCCCATCATTTATAGTTCTTCCTCTAATATATATTTAGACATAATTGACACATCCATCACAAGTACAGAGATTTCAGACACCTCCATAGCTTTGGGACTCTAGATATCTTCCAGCTACAGTTCTCACACCTAAAGTAGTTTCATTGAGATCTCATGGGTCTACACATAAAACATATGTTCAAAGAGCTTCTCCTACTTCTAGATGGGTCCCTAATAGCCCTACAGTTACATCCACTTCTCATAGTTATAGTGGGACCCCATAGCTGGTTTCTACTTCAAATATTTTAGAGCATCTAAATCATATACAACTTTTTTTTATCATGATTCACATTCATGCATGATCCTACTCCTTGATAGAGGACACCATGATAGGGAGTCTCACATGAGATTCATCATTTAGTATCATCCTATCCCAACCTAATTGTACATAGTTTATTTTTATTGATTTTACATAGCTTATTTTAAAATATAAAAACATTCAAATTTATCAAAATACCAAAAACATTTTGATTGTATGCATCATCCATGTTTTACATTACTAATATTATGCTAGGACTTACATTTACTATTTCATGCTATTGTATGTCTATTTATCTACATTACCATGCTTCACTTGATCTATTTTGAGTGTGTGCAGTGACATCCAGGTACTTGATTGCTTCACTCTACCCATTGAGGTGGCATTCCTACTTCTACATTTGAGACACACATCAATATATATACCCAATAGGGGCATCTTCTACATGACAAAACCATCCAAGTTATGCCAATCCTACACTACACACTCTGAGTTATCATACTGATGTACATTACTTACTAGATTACATAGATTACTATATTGAGATTTTAGTATTATCTAGCACTTGTGTATCTCTTAGCATATACCTAGTCTTGTACTAATATGTCTTGTATACTTTTACTTCTTTCTTTGATTTGTTGAGTGTGGAACCCTTTGGGGTATCACATGACCTTAGGAGTATATTTTGGGGGCTTAGAGAGCTCCAAGGATGTGGGGAGCATAGTTTTCCCTACTCCACCTTTTTTGGGACCTTGTTTCACATGTGAGTGGAATATTCCTTGTATTATCTAATTTTTATGTTTCATGTTTTATGGATTTGGTTGTTAGATGCCTTTTTCTATGTTGAATTCCTTATTTTGAGGGAGCTAGTTGTTTATTGGAAAAGGTGATGCCTTCTTTATTTCAAGGAATTGGTTGTGATCACATGTTGTTAGAAAATATGCCTTAAAAGGTGGAGACTCTATTTTTAGCATGTTCCTTCTTGGGAGAGCTTTTGGATGAGCTTGATAAGGTGGAATTGAGTTATCCTTAGTGCATGATTCTTATCTTGGATAATCATGGTGCAATTTCTTCTCTTTTATGGATTTCCTTCATATTTTATATATATAGGGTGTGGTGTAGCCTTTATAGGTTGATGGTTTATTTGTAGGGTGTGGATTTGAGGATTAGAATCAAAGTGCAAATATTTTTTCAAAGTGAAGGTGTTTATTATAGGGTGTGGTTTAGAAGATTTTGAGATACAACATTATACAAGTGCAAGTGAAAGTAAAACTTTTTGTGCAACATTTTCTATAGGATATTTTTCTATTTCTATGAGAGTTCATTATAGTCTTGTATTTTGATTATGGTTTATATTGAAAACTTTATTATTGGATGTAACCCACATTGGATGAGCCATGTTAGATCTATATTGTGTGATTAATTCTTGTTCTCTCCATTTTATGCTTTTATAATAACTATGGTTTGAGGAATGTTTTCATGACGCATGTTATTACATAAGTTAGATCTGATTTATGGTTATATTAAATTTAATTTAAAAGTTTTTTAATTCCTAATAACTGGTATCAGAGTAATTGGTTCCATTTTACTGAAGTGGAAAATCACAGGAAGGCTATTAGTTTGAGTGGGAGCTATGGGAGAAAAGATCAGATTCAAGGTTGAGAAGTTTGATGGTAAGCATTTCGGTTTGTGGAAAATGCAAATGTAAGATTAGCTATATTATAAGGAGCTTCATCTCCCCTTGGAGGGGAAAGGAGAACAACCTGTAAGTATGAGTGATGTGGATTGGTCATTGCTTGACAAGAAGGCATTAGGAGCCATTTGATTATCCCTTAAATCTTCTATTGCATTTAATATTTTTGATGAGAAAACCACAAAAGATCTCATGGATAAACTTGGAAAGTTATATGAGAAACCCTCTATTTTAAATCAATTTTTTCTAATGAAAAGATTGTTTAACTTGAATTTTTTTTAGAATAGTTCATAGCTAATCATCTAAATGATTTTAATATGGTTTTAAGTATGCTCACTTTAGTTAGAATTAAGTTTGATGATGAATTTAGAGCTTTGATAATATATTTTATTTGCCTGATAGTTAAGATAGTTGGTTATGGTTGTGAGTAATGAAGTCCTTACCAAGGGAAGCTTGAATTTTGAGGATGTTATAGGTATGATCCTTAGCGAGAAGATGTGAAGGAAAATTATAGGTGAATCATTCTTAGGTAATGATATATCCATTGATACTAGAGGGAGGAAAAAGGATAAGATCAAAAGTAACCATGGAAAGTCAAAAGGTAGATCTAAGTCTAGATCTAGATCCAAGATGATATCCTAGCATTGTGGGAAGATTAGACACTCAAAGAAGGATTGTTGGTCACTTTGGGATAAGAATGCCAACAAGAAGGAAATGAATGAGGTAAATGTGAAATTTGGTAAATAATGTTGGGATGACTTAATAATTTCTATGGATAGTTTTTCTGAGTCTTTAGTTTTAGATCTAAGGGATTCTTTTCATGCCACCCCACATAGGCATTATTTTACTAATTATGTTCAAGAGAATCTAGAACATGTTTATCTTGGTGATGATGAGCCATATGAGATAGTAGGAAAAGGTTGTGTTTAGGTTAAGATGTAGAATGGGAACACATGAATCCTTAAGGATGTTAGACACATGTCTATGTTGAGATAGAATTTGGTTTCAGAGGGGAAATTAGGTAGTGAGGGATGGTCATTATTGTTTACTGCATATTCTTGAAAAGTTACCAAAGGTGTTCTTGTGATCTCAAGAGGTAAGAAAGTTGGTAATTTATATTTGACTAGTAGTGTTGATTCTAATGATTTAGTTATTGCAGATAGAGATGCAACTATGTGAAATTATAAGCTCAGTCATATGAGCCATAAGGGCATATAGATATTAAAAGATAAGTTACTTGATTAAAAGATATAGATTTAGACTTCTGTGAGAATTGTGTGTATGAGAAATAGAAGCAGGTTAAGTTCCTAAAGGTTAGACCTAAAAGAAAGAGCACAAGTTAGATTTGGTACACTCAGATGTATGAGGACCAGCTCAGGTATCTTATATTGGTGGATCCAATTATTATGTCATTTTTATTGATGATGCAACTAGGAAAATTTGGATTTATTACATTAAAAAGAAATGTGGTGTATTTGACACTATTAAGAAGTGGAAAACCTTAGTTGAGAATGAAATAGGTCTCAAATTGAAATGTATCAGATCAGATAATGGAGGTGAGTATTGTAGTAATGTTTTCTTTTATTATTGTTCTAAAAATGGAATCTATAGGCAAAGGATGGTTCTAGGAACTCCACAGTAGAATGGGGTATTTGAAAGGATGAACAGAATAATAATGGAACATGTTAGGATCATGACATTACATACAAGGTTATCTTTATAGTTTTGGGTAGAAGTAGTTAGGATGGAAATATATTTGATTAATAAATGACCTTCTATTCCTTTGGATGGAGGCATTCCTAAACAAGATTAGTTTGGTAAGGATGTTGATTATTCTTTTCTTAGAGTCTTTGGATGTGAGCTTTTTTCTCTCATTAATAAAGAGAATAGGACCAAGTTAGAGGCTAAAATAGAGAAATGCATATTTGTTGGTTATGGTGAGGATGACATTGGTTTTCATTTATGGATCATTAAAGATATAAAAATATTTTGACCTAGAAATGTAGTCTTTAATGAAAAATTCATGTATAAGGATTATTTGTAGGAACAAGAATAGGAATAGAAAGAGTACATAGTATTGGATGAAATTGTGGATGGAAAAGTATCCAAGGATTCAGTTTAGGAACCTTCTACACAAGGACCCTAAACGCCTATGGTAAGAATATCTTCTAGGGTAAGAAGAGTACCTAAAAAAATTTCTCTTTCTTTGAATTATTTATTACTCACTTATAATGGAAAACTAGAGCATTATGAGGAAATAATGTAGGTAGATGCCAAGTTGAAGTGATAAAAATCCATGGATGAGGAACATATATCTCTCATGGAGAACCAAACATGGGATTTGGTAAGGCTACCCAAGGGCAAGAGTGCATTGCCAAACAAGTGGATCTTTAGGATAAAAGAAATGGATGAATAGAGAAAAAGGTATAAGGCTAGGATTGTGTTCAAGGGGTTTACACAAAAATCAGATATTGATTTTAATGAGATTTTCTCTCCTATTTTAAAAATGACTTCTATTAGGATTGTTCTTGGTTTAGTTGCATTTGAGGATTTGCACTTAGAATAGTAAGATGTGAAAAATAATTTTCTTCATGATGATTTGGATGAAGAATTTTATATGAAGTATCCATAGGGATATGAGGTCAAAGGGAAGGAGAACCATGTGTGTAGAATAAAGAAGAGCTTGTATGGCATGAAACAAGATCCATAGTAATGGTATAAGAAATCTAATTATTTTATGTTAGAACAACAATATCAAAGCTGTCATTCTAACCATTACATGTACATCAAAAAATTTGATGATGGTTCCTTTATTATATTATTCTTGTATGTTGATGACATGTTAGTTGCAAGAAAGAACATATATCATATTCATATGCTCAATAAATAGCTTAGTGACTCATTTTCTATGAAGGATTTGGGTTTTAAAAAGAAAAACCTTGGTATAAGGATATCTCATGATAGGAAGGAGAGGAAGCTGATCTTATCCCAATTAGAGTATGTGAAAAAAGTCTTGGAAAGGTTTAGCATGTTGGATGCTAAATCTGTTGGTACTCCTTTGGCAAGCCACTTTAGATTATCAAAGGAGTAGTGTCCCAAGATGGAAGTTAAAAAGCTTATGTGTCCAAGGTACCTTACTCATCAGCAATTGGCAACTTGATGTATGCCATGGTTTATATTAGGCCGGATATTGCCCAAGTAGTGAGAGTTATGAGTAAGTATATGAGTGATCCTGGTTATGAGCATTGGTAAGCAGTGAAATGGATTATTAAATATTTGAGAGAAACCATGGATTTTCCATTATTATATGGTGGATCAGATACCACTTTATGTGGTTATGTGGACATAGATATGGTAGGGGATATTGATAGCAGGGGGAGTACAATAGGTTATATATTTATTATTGAAGATACAATAGTTAGTTGGATTTATAGGATATAAAAGGTTATAGTTTTATCAACCACATAGGTAGAGTATGTTATTTCCATAGAGGCTAGTAAAGAGATGATTTGGTTATAGAAATTATTTCAAGAGTTGGGGCATGAACAAGAAGTTGAGAGACTATGCAGTGATAGTCTAAGTGATATTCATTTGGAAAAGAACTCCACTTTCCACTCAAGGATGAAACACATTCAATTACATTACCACTTCATTAGGACAGCTTTAAAGGAAAACTTGGTGAAGTTGGAGAAGATTCATACTAGATAAAATCCTATAGATATGATGACCAAGGTGGTCACATTGTACAAGTTGAGACTATGTTCAGATTTGGTTGGCCTTAGTGGTCATGGAGTAGTGATAGATTTTGTTTAGGAGAAATGGTCTCAAAGTGGGAGATTGTTGAGCATGGAGACCTTTGGGGTTATCACATAATGTTATGAGTATATTTTGGGGGCCTAGAGAGCTCCAAGGATGTGGGGAGCACATTTCTCCCTACTCCACCTTTTGTGGGACCTTGCTCCACATATGAGTGGAATATTCCTTATATTATCTAATTTCTATGTTTCCATGTTTTATGGAATTGGTTGTTAGATTCCATTTCCCATGTTGAGTTCCTTATTTTGAGGGAGCTAGTTATTTATTGGAAAAGGTGATGCCTTCCTTATTTTAAAGAGTTGGTTGTGATCACATGTTGTTAGAAAATGTGTCTTAAAAGGTGGAGACTCAATCTTTGGCATGTTCCTTCTTGGGAGAGATTTTGCATGAACTTGATGAGGTGGAATTAAGTTATCCTTAGTGTATGATGCTTATCTTGGATAATCATGGTGTAATTTCTCCTCTTTTTGTGGATTTTATTTCATTTGTTATATATACAGGGTGTGGTGTGGCCTTTAGAGGTTGATGGTTTCTTTGTAGGGTGTAGATTTGAGGATCAAATTCAAAGTGTAGATGATTTTGTAAAGTGCAGGTGCTTATTATAGGGTGTGGTTTAGCATCTTGTGAGATACAACATTGTGCAAGTGTAGGTGAAAGTGTAACTTTTTATGCAACATTTTCTATAAGAGATTTTTCTATCTCTATGAGAGTTCATTATAGTCTTGTGTTTTGATTATGGTTTATATTAAGTCTTTCTTGATGGATGCAGCCACATTGGGTAAACCACGTTAGATCTATGTTATGTGATTGATTCTTGTTCTCTCCATTTTATGCTTTAATAATAACTATGGTTTGAGGAATGTTTCCATGATGCATGATATTGTATAAGTTAGATCTAATTTATGGTTATATTAAATATGATTTAAATTTTTTTTAATTCTTAACATGATTAGTTAGATGCACTTATATTTCTAGTTTGCATTCTTTCCTTTCTTGCTTTCTATATGTGATTGCATTTCCAGTTCCAATTTTGTTTCTTATGTGTGCCTTAGGACTTTGTCAATGTCCTTTGCTTCTATTTGTGTGTGTATACCTTTGGACATTTTCCAATGTCCCTTACTTGTACTTTTGTATGTTCCTATGATCCTCATGCTAATATTTGATTATTTTAAATTATGTGTATGTGGCATTTGAACATGCCTTGTATTCTTGCTTTCTAGTTTGAGTGACATGTGTCCATGTCCCTTGTTTGCATGGCCCCTTGGCCAACCTTATACACTTCTTGCTTCTTATTTTGTATGTTTGTTATTTGATTACTTTCCCTTGTTTATAATGTCATGATCCATATCATGCATTTACCTTGATTTCTTGGATGCCATGATGGACATCATGCTCCATACATCTAACTAACATATAACATTTCTAGTTTTAGTTCAATACATTTCACATGATTTTACATTGTTATATCTATTTAGGCATACCCCTATAGATCTAACAATATATGAATACAAACATTTATATATCTAAATATATCTTGTCAAATATCACTGCTATATCAAGTCTATTTGTAGCATAACACACTTGTAAGACTCTTTTCTTTTAAGGGTAGTCATTGAAAAGTACCTATTCCTACCCTTAGAAGAGGAGGCAACAAATAGGGATCTTATCATAGATATCAGAGATATTAGTGGTTGAAATAAAAGCTTTTAAAACACTCAAAACAAAATCCAAACATTAGACTGAGCTAACAATAAAGATTCTAAAAAAGTCATCAGATTTGGCATTGAACAATAGTGCCAAAGTTGGACTATAGCACCAAAAATTAGGGTGTGTTAGTTTTCAATGATCTTGTCTAGACAAAAAAAATTAGTTTTTCCAGAAATAGATAGAAAGGTGAGTTTAATCATAGGTTTGTCAATATAGCACAGTCTAAATTTAGCATGTTTTAGTATTATTTTTGCTTAGAGAATCTAGATGTAAGGGGCATCAGGTATGGCATGATGGCTCTCACTTCCAGTTTTAGATTAAGAAATTGATAAAACTTTTAGATCAAAATCCATATTCTAGACACTAGTTATTGGGGGAAATGTGCATGACACATTGGTCTTCTTTTGTTCCCAAGTTCAGTTTATTATCTAGGCATTCTCAGTAGTTACATGCCTTCCTCCATCTGCAAGTGGTTGGCATCTTTCTCAAGTTGAAATTTTATACAATTTTAACTTATCAAGTACCCAAATTATTGAGTTGGCTTTCACATAAGTATATTTTATTAGTTTCAAAGTGACTTTCATAGAAGCCTGCCCTCTATCTTTCAAAATGGCCAAGAGTGGCCTAGTTTCTAGCATACATTCAGCTAACCATGTCGCATTGTTAGATTTTTAGAGCATCCATGGGATCCATGAGACATCTCATATGACATATATTTTATATTGGTATCACTTCATAGCTTCATTTCATGGGGCAATGATGGAGCCAAAGGACTAGATAGCCTTTGTATTCTTGAGCCACCTATTCAGAGGGATTGGACACATAGTTCAGGCATTGATTATCACATGCATGATTCATTAAATTCACTTAGTTAGTGATAATGGAGCTAAAGGTTCTACCTTTACATTTTTGAGATACCTTCTAGGGAATTTATCACTCAACTCCATTTGTAATATTACTCTTGATTCAGCACATACCCAGCATCATCCAACATAATCTAGCATCACAACAGATTTTGTATTGGTTTAAATACATGATGAGGTGTATTCATTCCTTTCTCTCTCTTTATATTACCCAACACTTGTATGTTCTTATTTTAGATATATCATATATAGTAAGAACTGATATACTCTATGTTTTTCATTAAAAAGTCACACTTCACAATGTGCTCTCTCTATGCACATCTGGAACCACATAGCTTCATGAGCTTCTCCCTTATAGGTTAGTTTAGGTATGATTTATACTTTCCTTTATCCTAGTATTTTTATTTTCTACATCACTAGAATAAAGGGGAGAAATATAGTCATATAAAATGTGAAATTTGGTTATTTGATCATGACTAATGACACCCAACCGACAGGGCCCTCTTGCTTACTCTCTTCACCATCTTAGGATCTTTTTCATTGATTCCCAATCATTTATGGCCTTCCAAACTTAACCCTAACTAACCTAGACTACTTTCCCCATGAAAAATCCATCTTCCTAGGTCTAGTAACCTCTGGACAATAATGTCCAACTTAGACTATAGCATTGAACTCTAGGATGTCTCATTTTCATCACTATTGTCTAAGTGTATTTTGATCCCCAATGATCAGATTATTCTAATCTTTATCCTTTTTATTTTTATCTTAATGTGAATACATCTGACCCATGATCAATAGTTTCTTATATAAACTTATTTAAAGCTCATTTAGAAGGGTTGGCACTCAATTACAAGAGAGAAGTAAGAATACAAGCAAGTACACTCAAGCACTTTTTCATATTCTCTACATACAACCTTCCAATATTATTCCAAGATTATTTAAACCCTTGCACCAGTCCCTATCCATTTGAAGTACACCCAATTTTGCATCTAGTTACATTTTCATACACAATTACATCAAACACTTCAATGGCAGAACCACATTAGCTTGATCCCTCCTCAGAGTATTGGTATGTAGGAAGTGTACCCACACATAGGGTGTGATGTTCATCTAGTATATATGTTACACACTAACCCCTTCTCTCTCTTTCCCAAGTTTCCATTCAAGTTCAAGCACAAAGAGTTCTTAGGGTTTTTGAAGATTAAAATAGTTTCACAATGAGCTCTATAGACTTTTAGGCTTTGATATTTCATTGAGAAGGTAACATAGACTTGTAGAGTAAAACCTAAAAAACTTAGATCACCTAGACAATAGCACTAGAAAAGGACTATAGCATTGAATAGTAGGGTGTCTCACTTTTGATGTTCATATCCAATTAGAAAACAAAGTTTAGGGGCCTGTTTTCAACACAGTCCTAGTCTTATACCTAAATTCTTAGGCCTTGTCTTAGACTAGATAGCTCAGAATATGCTAAGTCATATTTTATCTCCTTTATTACTATTTTTTGAAAAGGCAAAAATACACTTTGTTTACATAAATAAGTGGC
Organism: Torreya grandis; assembly: GCA_037957365.1. Lineage (NCBI taxonomy): Eukaryota > Viridiplantae > Streptophyta > Pinopsida > Cupressales > Taxaceae > Torreya > Torreya grandis. Next base: position 752,450 of record JARHVA010000911.1, on the reverse strand, counting down.
TTAATTATTGCACATTATTTACTGATTTACTTTACTTTACTTTAGACCTGTTTATTTAATTAGGAATAAAATTCCATTATTCTAAAAAATAATAAAACATTGGTGGTTAAGACACTGTGAAATGGTCTGAGGTTAATAAAGGCATGCATTAGGATGCATGAAAAAGAATTATATGGAGTTAAGACATTAAATGATAGGATAGAAATGGTCTTTACACTAGGTGTCAATAAGTTAGCCATAGGTTTGGGTAGGTGAGGTGAAAATAAGATTTAACTAATATAAGAGTGAGGGGTAAATGGGTGAAAGAGTGTGTTTAAGGAATAATATAATCAAATGGGGGTTAAGGGGTGGTTTAAAGGATAATGTGATATCTAGAGTTGTAGTGTATGATTTTTTAGTGTCTACATTTTGCCCCTTTTTATTATGTAGTTTGTATCAACAAGCTGCAAAAAAAAAATGGTTGGTAGAAGGTTGTATGCCCAAAGTATGGGAGGAGGTGTTCCCCCTCAAACCAAGATTTGATGAGGTAAAATAGAATCAAGTGTGGGTTTGATAAATGAATAAGTGGGTGACAAGTTTGGTTTGGTTAGTTGGGCATTTAAGCATGAATAGGCACACAAAATGTGACTAAGTGTAATATCATTGATTTCACATAGATTAGGTTTCCATAGTTAAGGTAATTGGTAAATAAAGGTTGGTATTAGAAAGACAACTGATAGGGTAACAAGGCCACAAAATTAGGCATAGCTAATATGGGTTACTTCTATAAAATCAAGTCTCCTAGGTAAGGTTGATGTGATCTCAAGTATCCAAAAGTAGGATGTGATCCTAAAAAGACAAAATTGTTATAGGTGTCAAGAGCATAAAGGGTCATGATCTAAGGTACCTAAATGGTTGGAGTGCAAAACTAGAATGATTTCATCAAGTATGGTAAGGTAGGTGTGTGGTTAAAATGACCAAGGAATGGTTTGGTTGCAAAAGGTGTGAAAGGTAGGCCAAAATGACAAAGGTGAGGTTAATTGGTTGGTGGGTTAGAGAATAAGGTGCTCTCCAATGGGTAAATGATTGTGGCAATGTGGTTTTTTTTAAAAAGTTTGGTTGGTGGTGTTTAAATTGGTTGTACAATTTGGTGTACCACTTAGTGTGGTTAAAATGGGACCTATTATCTGATGGAAGGGTGAAAATGTGATAGTTTGATTTAAATGACTCAAAAAGGGAAGATATATGCCTTTTCAAGTGGTCATGAAGGTATAAGGAGCTCAAATACCATAAAAAAAATATGGATAGGCTTATGAATTCATGCTTTGTATTATTGTTAGTTCATTTGCTTAAAAAGGTACCTTGATCATGTAGTGTCCACTAAGCTAAAAATCTCTTGATTTTTAGAGAGGGTAAAAGGGGATATGGATGGTAGGTGAATTGATGATAGTATAACCTTCTTGTGGGTATGGCTTGCCCCTTCTGTAGGTGACCTAAGAACCATTATATACAAGTCTATGCCTTATGTTATGTGTAGACTAATCAATGCAGGAAGTCTACAAATGTTGTGAAAAAGTAGATGGAAGCATTCTTTGGGATTGATTTCTTTTGACTTTTGACTATTAGACTTAAAGTATTTTTATTTGGTGGGTTTAGGAAGTTGATCGATATGGGAATCTTTCAAGTGATTTCTTTCCAAAAATTTTAATTAGCCATCCTTCAAGGGAGTGGTCTAAGCTTTGGATTTATTTGTGTTTAATAGTTATTCTTCAAGGGATCAGTCTAACTTTTTAAGCAAATTTTAATAGTTTTGGGTAGTTATCCTTGAAGGGAGCAATTTTTAGGCTAGATATTCTTTACCCAAGTGATATTTGGCATCCCAATTTTATTTTTATGGTGGTTTAGACATGGACTAGTCTATATAGTCTTAAGTCTTTTCTTTATGAAGGCAAAACCATAACATAAGATGGCTAATGATGGGTAAAAGAGGTTAAAGTGATAACAATCATAGGGATTCATCTTATAAAGGATGAAAAATATCCATGAGAATCATTCCATGAGTAGAGCCATGGTACCCATGTTTATGATTAGGCTAAGGTTATGATGGATAATCACATAATCCTATTTTAATCAGTTGTCCTTAAAATAAGGAAATGAAGGTGGATAAAAACAAGAGATGAGCTTAAGTTATACACAAGATGACTAAGAACTTGGTTTAATAAAATAATAGATGTGAATGAAAATCATTGAGGGGTTTAGGTTCAAATATGCCTTAGATCCACATTTATGTGTGAATGTTTTTGAGCCAATTCAGAATGAAGAGGTCCCCCAGTTACTTTCCAACACTTGATTAGACATGGAAAATATTATGGACTAACAATGGTAAGATACATGGTTGGTTAGGCAATGGTATTGAGGTTTTCTTGGCTGCAATGGTGTTTGGGTAAGATTTGGTAATCTAGCTTTAGGTGTTTTGGGTGAAAAGGCAAGGTTCGAGTTAGGCCTTGATTATGACAAAGATCGATGGTAGTCAAGAGTCAATCAACGATGGTTCAAAAGATACTAGTGTCAGTCAAGGTTTAAAGGCACAAGAGGTCTAAAGGCATGGTTTGAAGTTACATATTTTGCTTAGGTTAGTTAAAAGTTGGTTAAGCTCAAGGTTGGCTTAAGGTTGGTTTGGTGCTAGGCTAGTTTAGGTTAAGGTATAAGCACCAAGGGTTGGTTTTGGTCTTAAGTTGGTGTTAAGCTAAGAAAATTGAGGTTCGATTGAGGGTAATGGTTAAATAATTTTGGAGGGTGAGTTCCTCCAGTTGATTTTTCCATGTACATTGAGGCAGGAAAAGACTCTCAAGTGAAGATATTAGTTAGTAAAGAGGGTTTATGAAGGATGACGATGACTTCATTTGCCTTCTAAGGGTTGTTAGTTATTATTTGTTAGTTAGATTTCAATTTATACATGGTGGTTTAGGTGGTATTTCCTTTATGATAATAGGGTAAGGGAAACATTGTTGGATTAGATTTAGGTGGGTTTAGGGTTCAACAATGATGTTAACAACACCATCTTATAATAAAGACTAGTTGGATAAGAATGTATATTTATTCCAATGAGTGAGCTTAGGTGAGGTATGGGTAACTTAGATAAAAATGTGGCCAAGATTTAATAAATCTCAAACAAAGGGTTAATTTTAATTTAGGTTGATAGATGAGTTGGCTAGAGTTATATCAAAATTTGGGTTAAAAGGTTAGTTTGATTGGTTGAGGGAGATAGTCTAGATGGTTGATTTATTTGTCAGTTTGGTTTTCTTTTTTATTTGGTTTGATTGATGAGGTAAGATGATAAAGAATTGACTCTATTCTAAATGGAATGGAATCAAAGACAATGCCATTAGGTAGTTGAAAATGAGTAGGATATAGAGGAATTGGATTAATTTAATTATGGTTTAGATTAGGTTGGTTTGAGTTGAGGTGTTTTGAGTTTGGGTTGGATCCACTATAACTCATCTATAACCTACCTTTGTTTTGAATATCTCCCTTAACCAATCAAACCAACCTTTTAACCCAACTTTTGATCCAATTCCAACTAACTCATCTATCAACCCAAATCAAAATCAACCATAGATTATAGATGAATCGAATCAAAGACAATGTCATTAGGTAGATGAAAATGAGTAGGTTATAGAGGAATTGGATTGATTTAATTATGGTTGAGGTTAGGTTGGTTTGAGGTGAGGTGTTTTGAGTTTGGGTTGGCTCCACTAAAAGGAGAGGTGGAAGAGGTAGGTTGGTTGGAGGTTGATCCAATAAAAGGGTAAGTGGAAGAGGTATGTTGGTTTCATTAATTATGGTTTCAAAGAAAAATTGAGAAGGTTATACTAGGTTAATAATTGGATTTATTAGGGTTTTGATTATATTTTCGTTAGTTATAGGTTCATTAAGGATCAAATATAGGTCATGGACCTCATTGTTTTGATGGTTTTGATTATTGGTTTGCCCAATAATGGGTGTAGGAAGAGGTTTAATGATTGATTGATTGAAGACATTCAAGACTAGGTTGGGGGGAACATAGAGAATCTCCTTTTGATCAATAAGGTTTTAGAAAAACATCATAAAAGACCCACATCTATCTACCACATGTCCATTTATGTGATGATAAGCATGAAACTCATTATATATAAACTAAATTGGTTTTGGAAGAGAACTATTGATGGGTTTGATTGGAGTAAGTATAATGATAGAAGCTTCCAAGAGTTTATCAAGTATTGAGGCATATGATTTTCCCAGTGGGGGTACTACCTAGGAAGAGGATGCACCAATGGTTCTTAAGGTTATTAGCTAATTGGCTAGTTTGATGAATTTGGTTGGTTAAAATAATTTGATTAATTTGATAGGTTGGGTAGGTTTGATAAAAATTGTGGGTTTGAAAATTTTGGTTGATAGTTTTTAGTTTGATTTGATGAGGTTGCTTGGTTGAACAAGTTTGATAAGGTTGATAAGGTGGGTTAGTTTGAGAGGTTGGATAAGTTTGACAAGGTGGGTTGATAGTTTTTGGTTAGATTTGATAAGGTTGGTAAGGTTGTTAAGCTATGTTGGTTTAATATGTTGGGTAAGGTAGACAAAGTAGGTTGATTGGATAAATTTGATTGATAGTTTTTGGTTGGATGACTTAGGTAGGAGTTGGTTGACAAGGTAGGTTGCTTGGTAAGGTTTTCATAAGTCCCATTTTTTAGATAAAGAGGGTTACCAAAAAATGGGTATAGATAATTGATATGATGGTTGAGATAGGTAGTCCAAGGATTGGTGAGGTTGAGATAGTTGATATGGTGCTTGGGGTTTATAACCCAAAGATTGGTGAGGTTGAGATAGGTGTAGTTGGGATGGGTTATTAAAATGGTCAAATAGTTGTTGAGAGGTTGTTGGTTGGTTATTATAATGATCAAATGGTTATTGATAGGTTTTTGGTTGGTTGTGATAATGATCAAATGGTTGTTGTTAGGTTTTTGGTTGGTTGTGGTTGAGATTTGATTGTGAGTGAGTGAGGTTGGTTTGGTTATAGGCAAGGTTGGATTAGTTTTAGGTGAGGTACGGTTGGTTTTAGGTAAGTTTGGGATCATAAATAGCTCATGATGCAAGGTAAATATATAAGGCAAGAGTGTTGTCTGCTAGGAGTCTGACAAAGTTAGGATCTCCTAGAGAAAATATAGGGGTGCTCCCCATTAAACAAGATAATGGAGATGAGGTGGATGAAGGAAAGGTGGTGAAAATTTTCCAAAGGGAGTTAGATTCATCACAACTCAAACAAAGAAGAGACAATAAAAATTCAAAGAAGGTAAAACACACACTAAAGCACATTAAATCCTAAGGTTCCTTTTGTCTCTCTTATGGCTTATGCCTTAAGTTTTCAAAAGTGTGGCTCAACTTTGGTTTTGAAAAGGGTACTAGATATGCAATCTAAGGATGGTTTTGGGTAGTTTAAGTTCTAAAAATCATTTGTATTGGCATCAATATGTTGTTTGATATTGGGTCCTACCTCCTCACTTCACACATCATAGTGATAAGGGTGTCAAGTGCATACCCAAGATATACCAAATATCAAAGATTATACTTAATAAGAGAACTAAGTTTTGGTTTTCCCTCTTGGTAATGACATCCAAGTAAGATATCCAAGGGTGAAGGTTTACCTCTAGGTGGTGAAATATTAGTCAGGCCTTATGTCAAGTGTTTGATGTTTGATCTCGTGTAAGTGGTTTGGTCTTGTGTGTGCAAAAAATTGAGGCTAAAGTTAATTTACTTAATTAATTTAAGCTATATAAGATAATTATACAAGCAAACAATGTAAGAAAGGTTAATTTTATACCCAAAAAGAAATTTTGATTTCATTTAAATGAGCATAAAATAAGAAAAAAAGCACCTAAATGCAAATTATGAACCCACTGGGCATGCCAGAATATTTCACTATTTTTTTTGCTTATTTTCCTTTTAAGAAGGGAAGAAAAAGCTTTAAAGATGGGTGTGGTAAAAGAACCTAGTTTTGTTGTGCATGCATGAATCTAGTCAATTTTAGATACTCCTCTTTCTCTAAGGAGGATGACCTATAGATAAGAAAAACATTAGAAAATGATTGATTAGTAAGGTAGGTGGGTGAATTTCCTAACATGAGCTAGATCCAAGAAGTATAAGAATTCCTTGGAGGTTGTCAGTCCACCTTTAGACAAATTAATGTTAAACAAAGTGTTGTTAAGAAAGGTTGCATAAAATAAAGAAAGTATCTAATCATAAATGAAATAAATAAGTTTTAAATAATTGCTTGTTTTATAAAAATAAAATCAAATATAAATGCTAAATTGTTGAGGTGTGGTTCAAGTTATTGTTGTTGAGTTTGTGTAATGATAAAGGTTAAGGAATAAGGTTCTTGGTTGAGGTGAATAGGTGTTTTTAGCTTGCTATTTTAGGTGAAATAAGTTAAAAAGTGACCATCATCAATTAGGGTATGACCATTAGTGATTAGGGATAACATTCATTAGTTGATAGGAGACCATTGATTATTGAAGATGACTGCTAGCAGTCACTATGGGTTTTGACAGATTGGCCTTGGGCAAATAAGGGATTATGGGTAAGTTGTAGAAGGGTTTTGGTAGGTTATTTGAGGTGGGTTAATGGTTTTGTATATAAGGGGAATCCTCATAGATTTATGGTTAAGACATTGGTAAATGGTATGAGGTTAATAAAGGCAGGCATTAGGATACATGCAGAAGAAGTCTAGGGAGTTAAGACATTAAATGATAAGATAGAAATGGTCTTTACGCTAGGTATCAATAGGTTAGCCATGGGTTTGGGTAGATGAGGTGGAAATAATATTTAAATATTTTAATTAAGTAATTAAATTATCTAAATGGGTAAATGGGTGAAAGGGTGTGTTTAAGGAATAATATAATCAAAAGGGGGCCAAGGGGTGGTTTAAAGGGTAATATGACATCTAGAGCCATAGCATACGGTTTTCTAGTGTCTACAGTGATATAACCATTTGATTCTTTGATTTGTCTCTTGTTATTTCTATCTATGAGTCATCTATTTTGGGGATGGAATCCAAAATTGACTATAGATCTTTGTTTGGGAAATTTATGGGTATTTCTTTGTCCAAGTTGAGCTATCCAATTAGGCTTCATTTCAATGGAGTTTAATTTCTTCCCCATCCTTATTTTTACTCATTAGAGATTTATTTTAGGTCATTTTCAGATGCTCTGATGAATAGGACTTTATCAATACTTCAAGTCTGTAGTGTTGGGGTATTATTGGGTTCTTATTTTTCCCTTGATTCCCCTTATTTGATGTAAAAAAGACATCCATTTCAGTTCCTCCTATTTAACTTATATTTTATAATCTCCTGCATGTTCTTTATAATAATGATCATCTTAAATAACCAACTAATTTGATGATATTTTTCATTAAGATGGATGAGAACTATAGGGGAATCAAAACTACAAGGGTTTATATTATTGTAGACACTGAAATTGTGTCTACCCCCTAGGTCATCCTCCCCCCTTGACCCCCTTGGCCCATGTCCTAGCCCTTGTCCTAGTCCCCTCCATTTTTAAATTAAAATAAATAAACATTTTAATTTTCTCCCCCTTTCCACCTCACCCATGCCACCTTGGATCCCCTCCTTGGATGCCCCCACCTCTCTCCTAGCCTTTATTGCCCAAATCTCCCCTTTATCCTTCCTCCTACATCCATTTATGCCTTCCTCGATCATTTTCCCATGGCCCTTTGACCCGGCAGCATGCAAGAATGGGCAAAAGGCTAAAATTAGCCTCTATCCCCATTCTGCAACTACCAACATCAGTCATTACTCAATCGACATTGTTGGTTCAGCTAGCATCGGCAGCCTTCAAGACTGCATTCCACCTCCGGAACGCAGATCCGCTCTTTCGACCTTCAATCATCTGACCTCTGATCATCCAACCTTAAACCATCCATTCCTTCACTCTGCCACTCTGCAAATATTCAAACTAGGCCTCTCACTCTCTCGCTCTCAGGTATACACAGCAAGCTTCTACACCAGCAACAGGGCCTTCACACTAGCAGCACCAACAATAGGTACAAGTAGTCTGCAACATTCCTTCTCCAACAGATATGAGGTAAGTATTTGCTACTATTTTCATTTTAGTATTTCTTTTAATTCATCTGTCATTCAGCCTTCTACCCATTTGCAACCTCTATTAGCCTAGGCCCAACCTGCTCTTCCTGAATATGCTGAAAGGCCTCCTTTGCCCCTCTATCCCTTTTTAACACTCTGTCCATTATCCTAGACCTCTGCAAAGACTCTCAGACCCCTATTCAAAACCCATAGCCTTTCTCAGACCTATCCATAGACCAAAATCTCATCTAGACCTCGTCCACAGACTATTGCCCTGACCGATGCCGACATCAAAGACCACTGCCCTCACCGACGTCGATAGACCTTGACAACTGACACCGATAAGACCACCGATGTCGGTGAATATGACCAGGCTGATAGAAACATTCAAGTAAGCATTTTCTACCATTTCCTTTTTAGTCTTTAATCATTTTAGTATTTTATCATTCTGCCTTTTATCAGACATTACTTTTATCAATAAATGGGTTGACATCCCTCAAGCTTTTGCTTCTGGGATCAAGCTTTTGCTTGGCAACCCACCATCTCCTCATCTAATGCCTTCTTTGTCTTAGTCTCTTTATTTTGTAGGTGTCATCCTCCACAACCAAAGAGGAGTTCTCATGACGTTTGGATAACAGTGCGCATGACTTCATCCAGGTACACACAAGCCTTAGACCATTTCTCTTAGTTTCTTATTTCTCTCTTTGAATGTAGAAAGTGAATATAGCATAGAAACATTCTGGCACACCCGGTGGGACCTTAGGGTCTTCCTTGGGTTCCTTTTCTTTCTATTCATATAGGTGCATTAGGTTTCTCCCTTTTCACCTCTTTCTTCTCTTCTAAATGACATCATAAGCGGGATTAAAAAGAACTTTTCTTTCTTTTCTTGCATTTCAAACTAGTCAAAAAGTCATATTCTTCAACCCTTTCTCAACTTGTTTTCATTTGAACTAACATTTTGACTTGGGATTAAAACACATTGCATGACATTTCTGCTTTCTTGCATTTCTTAGTCCACACCTAGTAATTAACAAACCACATCATGAATTAATCGTAGTCCACTTTATGTTACACAGCCAAATCACTTGAACCAAATCAAACATCAAACTCACCTGAGACAAGGCCCGACTGGGATTTCATCACCCAGCGGATACCTTACCCATCTCAGCAATCCCACTTGGATTTCATCACCAAGGGGAAAGCCCACTCTGTCCTCTGATAGAGTCTAATCTCTAGGGAAAGTATATTTTGGCTAAGCGAGACCAGCTTATCACTGGGCTTGTGAAGTGAGGGGAGCTTGCTCCTTAGCACCAGGCCATGTATGGAACCTAACCCAGACTCTTGAGCACCTAAACAAACCTAAAACCATCCATAGACTACCTCTTCTAGGACCCATTCTAATAGCCAACCTTCCCAAACATCACTTTAAGGCATAAGCCATAGGATTCTAAAAGTTGATTCTTAGGATTTAATGCTTAGGACCTGCTTGTGTTCTTTTGTTTTTCTATTCCCATCTGCTTGTTTGAGCTAGTGAGGATGTTATTCTTCCCTTTTTTTCCAAGAATCTTCAAATTTTTTGAGTTTCTGGAAACCACAATCACCGGCATCGGCTTTACCACCGACGTCAGCCATCTTCCATCTCCGGCATCGATTATCTAACCGATGTCGGTCATTTTTTCCATCGACATCGGTTTTTCAACCGACGTCGATCACTATCACAGTCCTTTTTTCCCAAAATAGCAGCCTAAAACCTAACCCTTTTTTTGCCAACACCACATTTTGATTTTCTAAAACTAAAAAAACATAGTTTCTAAAACTTGACCCCTCTTGCCTTGAATGGTTTTGACATGCAGTCAAGCCAAGGCTCTTCTTGACCATGCTAGCCATCAATCACTTCCACCTTCCCTACCCATAACTAGTCCTATAATGGAGTTCCACTCAGAGACTGAAAGAACTCCTACTTAACCGACCCCAACTCAGCCCCCCATTATCCCTGAAGGGGACCAAGATTTTGAAAGATTCTTGGACCTCAATGTCGAAGCCCTCCAAAACTATCTCGCGAAAAACCCAACGTGAGACCTTTCGAGTGAAGCAGCGATGACACTAACACCACCTGCTACCCAGCCTTTTGCCTCAACCATTAACCTAACCATGGCCAATATGCAAAGTTTGGCCTCCCCATCTATTTTTAGACTGACCTCCATCGGGGTTCCATTACCCCCTCAACCACATGCAATTCAACCAAGTTCTACATCATACCAAAACTTGATTGTCTCGACCCCTCACACTCTTGCACCCATAAATGTAGGAGTGTCTACCTCCCCTTTTGCCAATGCCATCACACAACCACCTTTGGTGGTATCTAGTCAACTTATGCCTTCTACCTTCATGACCCAACCACCTTTGGCCTCCACTTCTATCCCTGTGACTAGTTACACATATGTTACGCCCCTACAAGCGCAACCGACTACATCGTATGCCCCTTCTAACACCTTTCAAGCACCTAACAACCTAGGGGGTGCCCCATCCACCAATCTATTAGTAGATCTCATCAAAATGCTGATGGACAAAATGTCTAGTCTCGACACCTCTATTTCTGATTCACGCAATGCTCTCTCGTATGAGAAAATTTGCAATGAACCCATCCATCCCTTTGTCCCGATCTGACCATACCCCAACCAGTCAGAGCTTCCTAAATTTACTCGCTTCCAAAGTAAGGAAGACCCAAAACAACATCTATGGGCATTCAGACATGCCTACTATCTCATAGCCCACGATGATGCGTTACTTCTACACACGTTTCCCATGTCGCTTTTTGGCCCCGCCCTTGACTGGTATAGCTCTCTTGCCAGACATTCTATCTTTTCATTCACTCAACTCACCCAATTATTTCTTGACCATTTTTCTATCAATATCACCAAACAAGTCTCGATCACAGACCTCTACTCCATCAGGCAATTTGATGATGAATCAATAGTTGATTTTGTCGCCCATTGGAGAGGATTGATTAACCAACTCTCCTTCTCCTTGCCTCAACCTGAGCTCATCAAGCTCTTTTCTCGAGCATGTGCTAGGCACATTTCTTCTACCTTCCAGATTCAAATATTTTGCACTTTCGACAAAGCTTTCACCATGGCCTGAAAGCTCAAACTCTGCGCCATTGAAGAAGATAAGGTCAAATTGTGTAATATTAATGCAAGAACCAATGACCCTTCTTCTTCCAGACCTTCTTCTTCTTCCCACTCCAAACCTAAAGGAGTGACCAACACTATGGTCGTTAGATCACCATCCTCAATAACAACTAATCACTCTCAACCTTCTATATCTTTAAGCATCACCAAACAATTCTAACAACGGTACATCCAGCGTCCATACACTCCACTTGGAGAATCATATGCTTCCATTTTGGAAAAACTCGTCAAGCAGGGGGTCCTCAATCTCCCTCCAATATGACCACCTCAATTTGACCCTTCAAAATCCCTCCCTACATGGTATAGGGAGGCCGACTTCTGTCACTATCATCGCGTCCACAGCCATGACATCGACAATTGCCAAACCTTCAAAAATATAGTCCAAGACATGATCAACAAGGGGGATCTTGTTTTGGATAACCCGAATGCCCCACCCAACCAACACATCGACATCTTTAGACAACCATTCCCAAACCATCCTCTTAATCAAAACAATGTCCAAACCTTGACCAATAGCTCCCACGAGCATGACATACACACGGTCAACACTATCTTGCCTCTTGTCCCTGACCAACCTCCTTCACAGGCGGAAGAGTCTTCTTCTCCTATTCATCCATCACAGGTAGAAGAACCCTCTTCTCTTGTTAGTCCTCCATTGACCTCTCTTATACTGGAGGATGCCTAGACCATACCTATGCCATTAGCCACACCTTCGTCTTTCCTCCTACCAATGGAGGACCATACCTTGCCTACTCCTTAACCACAAGCAGAGGGCACAATCATCCATGCCCTCTACCCTCCTGAGGAGTCACACTCTCCTATTTCTTCTCCACCAAGAGAAGACCCAGTCTTTTCACCCATTTTAACCAAGAAAGACCCAATCATGGTTTCTTCTTGCCTTTTGCCTGAGATTGCTACATCTCACTCACCTCCGTCCATATCTAAACCCAAACCCGCATCTAACCTCGCCTCGCATAATGGTAGTCCTCAACCCAAACCAAAGAAGGCCACTAAACTACACCAGAGGACTCCTCCCCCACCTTCGTCATTACCTTAAATTTTGGGCCCGCATCCGTCCACTCTAATAGGAGTGCTCCCTACTCCCATACTTCACAAAGGCAATTCACCTCCATTACTCTCTCAACCCATCAGACATATATCTCCTCCAATCCATTGACCAACGCCTCCTAAACCAAAGTCATCAACCCCCACTGCAACAAGACATATAGACCCATTAGCAAGTTCTTATGCCTTGTTGTTATGGCAATTGTTGCAGTTGTCTCACATCAATCTCCCGCCTCTTAAGCCATATCAATCTCTCAGACCAAAACTGCCCTGGTTTGATGACACTTAGATTTGTGCATATCATCGCATACCTGGGCATGACACTGAGCATTGTTGTACCCTCAAGGTTGTCATTCACCAATGTCTGGGGAATGACACCTTTCTTCTCGACCACGTTACCAACAAGCCTTCAACACCGCCCCACTCATTGACTCTCAGATCAAGACCATCTTGGTTCGACAACTCTAAATTTTGCCACTATCATCACACTCTGAGACATGACACTGAGCATTGTTGCACTCTTAAAGCTATCATTCATCAACATCGAAAAAAGGATGCCCTTCTCATCAAGGATCCTCTTGGCCACCCCTTCGACAAATCATCAACACCGACCCATGCTTCTCATACCTCATCACCTAAATCAGGATCTCCATGCCAGACTTTGGTCCCTTTGCTACCTTTGACCCCCTTATTTGACATTAACATAGTCAATCTAACCACCAAGCCTCATCCGACCTTGACCAATCTGTCAAACATCCTCCCTAGCCATTGGGGGAATTCAACGCTCATCTAAGCCTCGACCAACCCTTCAACCCAGTCTTGACCAAATATCAATCACTCTTTTAATCCCAAACCTTGACTACACATTCAACCTAGCCTCGACCAGTCTCAACCGAATCAATCAACCAACCTTTTCACCCAATCAATCAACCAAGCCTCGACCATGTTTCGACCAAACAAGCATCAACCCGACTTCGACCAAACATCAACCTTGACCTTAATCAATTGTTCATCCAATCATTGACCAAATACCAATCTCGACCAAATCTTAACCAACCATTCAACCAACCTTTTAATCATGACCTCGACCACGCATCAACTAGTCTCAACCAAATTCGACCAATCATCGACCTAATACCAATTTCAACCCAATCATCGACCAAATATCAACAAATATCAACCAGACATCAACCAATCATCAATTCAGACCTCAACCAGACCTCGACCATGACATTAACCAAGACCTCAATCAAATTTTGACCAAGACATTAACCAGACATTCACCCAAACATTGACCATGACCAGACATTGACCATGCCATCGACCAGACCATCAACCAGACACTAACCAATCATCAATCATGACCTCGACCAAACATTCAACCCAAACATTCAACCAACTTTTTTATCAAAACATTCAACCAGTCTCGACCAATCAGCGACCATATCAACCAACTTCACATCCAACATCAATAGTGACCAATATTGAAGAGGCAAATGGGGCAAGTCCACTCCTAATTGACTCGGACCTCATAATGCACAAGCATGGCCCAGGGACTTATCAGAACCTGAGCCCTTTTATGCCATGCATCTTTAACCATTCTATTGTTAGTCAAGTACTCGATCACTTGATGTTTTACTTGAGCTCATCCCTTGAGCAACTCCCTGTCATTGTCAATCCTATTCCTTTCAACCCTGTTTCCCAACACTTCGTCAACCCTTTTTTGTCAAGCAGTAATGCTTTGTCCTAATAAAAGGGAACCCTTAAACCTCTAGAGGCTCGTCCATTTAGTCAACAAAAACATGTCAAAAAATGGGATCCCTATCATATCAAAGGTCATAAACTCTAAATGTAGACTACTCCCTCGAAGGACAGCTACATAATTGTTGTATTACTAGACTGCTCCCTTGAAGGACAGCTAGGCCAAGTCATATCACAAGCATTTAAAGCAAAAATATAGACCACTCCCTCGAAGGATGGATATGACTAAATATTGCTACAAATAGCACTCTTTTTGAAGCTTCCTGCATCGATCAGCTTCACATATATGACCACAAGAAAAACAACATCCCAATGTAGACTTCCCGCATCGATCAGTCTGCACCAAAAAAAAATGGCTGACAAGCTATCAAGTCATGGACATGCCTATAGTCATTCTTGGGTCACCTATAAAAGGGGCAAGGTTCTTCCTACCACCAAAAGGGTTACCCCATCCTCTCATATCACATATTCAACTTATCACCCCAGCATACTCAAGGGACTTCGAGCTCACTTAACGTCAAGTGATTCGATTACTTCTCTAACATCAACCACTGGTCAATGACGTGATGCATAAATAGGGCTTTTGTTCTAACAACCCCTATCTATGCTCTCATTTTGGTCCTTGTTAATGAAAGAGCAATTCACCTTTCACTTATCTTTCACACTTTGGTCACATTCAACCAAACCTTTTTCTACCCAACCAAGCCAACTCAACGTTTTCAGACCAACAACATGACATCATGACATTGCACATCGTCCTAGTCCTATTCACACTAGTTTCTATGGACACCAATACACATGGAAACTATCGACTAGACATAATTTATGTTAAGGATAAACCAATACTTGTTGAAGCATAAATAGACCTCAATTCATTTTTAGCATACATCCATCACGACTATGGACAATTACTAGGGATGAAAGACCCTCGACCAATGTTACAGAATACACCATTTGGAAAAGGATGTAACATCTTTTTGTCCTCATCATTTCGACACATGACCAAACCAATCATCGACCTCTTTGACCTCCTAGTTCGAACTACATTGGTCTGAGGCCCTATGATCGAGGCTATGTAGGCAGTACTCAGTTGACATGACATTTTTTGGGGTTAGCTCAGCCATCCCATTTGTTCATCTCTCAGATGGACAAACCCCTTTTTTTCTTCATCACTCAACCTTGACCTTGACCAAGACCAGTCTATCGACCACTTTGACCACTTGTCTACCACTCAGACCCTTCGTCTGAACTACATTGGTCTGAGGCCCTAAGACCGGGGCTATGTAGGCAGCACTTAGATGACACGATGTCTTTTGGGGTTAGCTCGACCACCTCTATTTTTTCATCTCTCTCATGAACAAACCTTCTTTTCTTTGACCATGACCTTGACCAAGACCAAGACCAATCAATCCCTTTGACCATTCCTCCCTTTTAGGGAGAACTACATTGGCCTGAGGCCCTACAACAAGGGCTATGTAGGTAGCACTTAGTCTTTTGAGGTTAGCTTGGACACATTCTTTCATCCATTCATCTACCTTGACCAATGACCATGGAGATCATGCCTATCTCCTCTGACCTTGACCACTTCCAAGACAAACGTTGCCTTGGTTGTTTTTGCCTTTGCTACCTCATGACTAGTTAGCAAATTGTTTGCAGACCATATTTTAACCCTCACAAGTATAGAATCGCAAGCCGATTGATCCCCACTACTTGTGACATTTTCATGTTTCTAGGAGCACTTCTTGAGCCTAGGATACCTGGAACACGATGACCATTTAGAGCTTCAACTTAGATTGAATAACCTGATCAGTTATGACCAAATGTTGGGGCCTGGTTATTTCAATTTTGGCACTCCTCAACCCTCGACCTACGACAATTTGACCTGACCATCTCGTGAAGTGGTATACGTGCAATCACAACTTTTACAACATTCACACTCCATCTTCACCTTTTTCATCCACTCTTTGTCAAATCAGCACCCGATTCCAGGCTCCCTTCCCTCGACTCCTACTTTGAGGGGGAATACCTCATCCATAGTCGAGGAAACAAACCCTCTTATTTTTGTCTTGCAGTTCACTTGAACAACCAACAAGACAGAATCAACCTCATCCCACACCTGGGGTAACCAACTCCTATTTTTGTCTTGTAGTTTGTCTAGAACAACCAACAAGACAAAAAGGGGCAAATGTAGACACTAAAATTGTGTCTACCCCCTAGGTCATCCTCCCCCCTTGACCCCCTTGGCCCATGTCCTAGCCCTTGTCCTAGTCCCCTCCATTTTTAAATTAAAATAAATAAACATTTTAATTTGCTCCCCCTTTCCACCTCACCCATGCCACCTTGGATCCCCTCCTTAGATGCCCCCACCTCTCTCCTAGCCTTTATTGCCCAAATCTCCCCTTTATCCTTCCTCTCGCATCCATTTATGCCTTCCTCGACTATTTTCCCATGACCCTTTGACCCGACAGCATGCAAGAATGGGCAGAAGGCTAAAATTAGCCTCCATCCCATTCTACAGCCACTGACGTTGGTCATTACTCGACTGACATCAGTAGTTCTACCAGCATCGACAGCCTTCAAGACTGCATTCCACCTCTAGAACGTGGATCCGCTCTTTTGACCTTCAATCATTTGACCTCTGATCATCCGACCTTCAACCATCCATTCCTTCACTCTGCCACTTTGTGAATCTTCAAACTAGGCCTCTCACTCTCTCTCTCTCAGGTATACATAACAGGCTTCTACACTAGTAATAGGGCCTTCACACCAGTAGCACCAACAACAGGTACAAGAAATCTGCAACATTCCTTCTCCAGTAGATATGAGGTAATTATTTGCTACTATTTTCATTTCAGTATTTCTTTTAATTCATCTGTCATTCAGCCTTCTGCCCATTTACAACCTCTGTTAGCCCAGGCCCAACCTACTCTTCTTGAATACACTAAAAGGCCTCCTCTACCCCTCTATCCCTTTTCAACACTCTGTCCATTATCCTAGAGCTTTGCAAAGACTCTCAGACCCCTATTCAAAACCCATAGCCTATCTTAGACCCATCCATAGACCAAAAGCTCGTCCAAACCTCATCCACAAACTATTGCCCCGACCGACGCCAGCCTCAGAGACCACTACCCTCACTGACGTCGGTAGAATAACTGACGTCGACAGACCTTGACAATTGATGCCGATAGGACCACTGACGTCAGTGACTATGACCAGGCTGACAACAACTTTCAGGTAAGCATTTACTTCCATTTCCTTTTCAGTCTTTAATCATTTCAATATTTTATCATTCTGCCTTTTATCAGACATTACTTTTATCAATCAGTGGGTTGACATCCCTCAAGCTTTTGCTTCTGGGATCAAGCTTTTTCTTGGCAACCCACCATCTCCTCATCTAACGCCTTCTTTGTCTTAGTCTCTTTCTTTTGCAGGTGTCATCCTCTGCAACCAAAGAGGAGTTCTCACGATGTTTGGATAATGGTGCACATGACTTCATCCAGGTACACACAAGCCTTAGACCATTTCTCTTAGTTTCTTATTTCTCTCTTTGAATGTAGAAAGCGAATATAGCATAGAAACATTCTTATTTATTTTAATTTAAAAATGGAGGGGACTAGGACAAGGGCTAGGACATGGGCCAAGGGGGTCAAGGGGGAGGATGACCTAGGGGGTAGACACAATTTCAGTGTCTACAATTATCATTAACTTATTCAAACCTCTTATGCATTATATCAAGTGGATTCTTCTCAAGGCTCTTGGTCTCAACTTTTCAACTAAAAAAGCCTTCATTTCAAATGTGTCTATTATATCTTTATGCTCTTCCTAGGATCCCTAAGGCCATCAAAGGCTTTAGATAAAGAAGGAAGGCCCTTTTTATGATGATTTTTGTCTAGAAGAACCATGGGTTTTTCTTTGCCTAACTTGGTATTCCTTCTCCTCCTATCTTTTTTAACCCTCTGGTGGCTTCTCATGAGAAGGTAATAGTGAACGATATTTATAGACATGAGGAGTAATTGGCTTATCTTCCTTTAAATTTTGGTGGTCATGTCGAAGGACTCTATATGATGACCCTTTGGAGCATTAGTTATCTTCTCCAAGGACCCATATCCCAACCTCTTCTAACTCTAGAGGTCAAAAATTAAGGTTAATCTAGGCATGTCAATGAAATATAGAGGCTGATGATTTGAGGCAAAAAGGCTAATACAAGTTGAAGAATTAGTTAGAGATGGGTGCTATAGGAGGTTGGAAGTTTTCTCTTCTAGGATAATGTTCATCTTCCCTTGTAGATGATTATTTTCATGTCTACTTCATGGTTTCATCAATTATATATTAGGTAATGGGTCATCCTAAGTTATTTTAAGGGTGTACCCCATACTCCTTGGTGTTTTTATTTTGGTGTTTATTCTCTTTATTTCTCTATAGGTTGGGCTTCTACTAGTTTTTTGTGTTTGTGTATTTCTTTGTCAAGTTTTTGTTATACAGGGACTAGGCCCCTTATGTCCCATTACTCATTTGAAGCTCTAATCTCTATAAAAACTTCCCCTAGTAGTTCATGACTTTGCTCAAAAATATTTACCCTTAAAAAAAATAGTGATCTCATTTACTTTATTGATTGAAATTCTCTTACCTTTTTAAATATTATAGTTTGTATTTTTTAAATGTCAAAATATTTAATAAGTTTCTCTTAGACATGTTACAAATGAATTATGAATTATGTGTTTATTTATTTAAGTGTTTTTTAAATTAAAAATCTCCTTTTCTCATTTCATTTATTTTTACTTAAAGGAAAACCTTTGAAAGAACTACTTATATTAAATGTATATTTGTAGATATCTCTTTAGTAGTCGTATTGTTTTTGATAAAAAAATCCTTCCCTAACAACAAAAGAGATAATTTATCCCATCATTATTATTAAAATTAAAATTAATTTTAAAATAAAAATATCAACCAATATATATTATAACAAGTATTACAATGTTATATTAGAATTAATTTTTTTTTTCTAAATCATATCTTTGTTCTGAATTGGAATAAATAATTAAATATTAGATTATTATTTTATATATTATTAAGCTTGATTATATGCACAAGGGTAACACATATTAATAGCAATTGATCACGTGCATTGGATAAAACCCAAGTTAGCTTTCCCTTTAAAAAAAATCCTTTTCTTTCTTTATCATGAAAGAAAAGTTTTTTTTCTTTCCATAGTGGTCCAACATGTAATTGGTTTTCCTATTGTGTTATTTATATTCGACATCCATTGAATGCCAAAATTATAAAGGAAAAATAGATTTCACATCAATAGGAGCATGGATTAGACAATGAATAAGAGTAGATGTAAATGGGATTTTATAGGTCCTCATTTAGGTAATATATTAATTTGGTGTATGAGACTCATTTTGTAGTAAGAGTAGGATGAGTGTTTTACTTCACATTATTTTTATTTAATTTTTTATTTATATTGGAAATTTTGAATTTTACAAGTTTTGATTTTATAATTAAGTTGTGAATTAAGTTAGAAAGTAAATTTACTATTTTAATAATATATTTATATTAAGAGTTTAGTATTTGTAATTTTTTAACAATTTAAGTGGTGTAATTATTTAATATATTCAAATTTTTATGTGTGACATTACTAAATAATATTACTTAAGAAGCATGGAGTAGATTATCAACAATAAAACATAATTAAAAAAAATAGAAACATTTTCTCAAGAACAAGTTTTTAAGATCTTCAACAAAATAGTAAACAATTAGGTCAAATGACTCATTATTCTAAATAAATAATATTTAAAATTTTAAAAACAAAGGTTGATATTATATTACACAAATAACTCCAATCTATACTGCAAATTACACAATGAAGGACATAATGAACAAGAATGGATCTTTGAAATGTTTATTTCATTAATCATATAGTATGATGATAATTGACAATATGAATATTATTATGCTTAGATTTATGTGATAAGCAAATAGTTATGATGAAAATATTCAACACAAATATGACTATTTTTAGATTGATATGATAATTAGTTAAATATATTTATCTATTAAGAAGTTATTATATTCGTAAATCTATATTATAAATTTAATAAAATACATATGAGATAGCATATTTAATTGTCAAAGATAGTTTCTCGTAATATAATACAAAATGTATTATTTAGTTGATGAAATTATTTTATTTTATCAAAAAAATATTAAATCTCATAATTTAATTGATTTATGAAAATTCTCAATCCATATTAAATTTGAAAATAAAAAATAAGTTAACAAAATTATAACTAAGTTATTTTTTACCAAATTTTCATTAAATTGTAACCCAATCTAAACTATACACAAAGTGTGTTACTATAATTATACCATGACTAAATTCATTTCTGAGTTGTGTCAAGACATATATTCATGAGTTGTGTTAAGACTTATATTCATATAGCTTCTTTTTATATTTTATATCACAAAATCTAACACATATATATGCAACCATTCAACCATGTTTTTTGAATATGAATACAATAAACGGTGGTCTTTATAATTTTACACTTGACCTATTCCTCTCTTTGATGTAGAAAAACATTATTTAGAAATAAGGCACCAACAACCAAATAAATAAAGAACGGTAAAAAATAAATAAATCTAAATTTAGTTGTGTTTTTTTTTTTTAAGTTAGGTATTTAATGGATCCATAATTAAAGATAACAATGAAAGTTGACTAACTAATAAGATTTAAATAGTAAATTAACAGTAGGTCAAACAACAAAACAAAATTTATACTTTTTAGTCAATGACTATCTATTTAGTTGTGATTGTAAAATTGTCTAAAATACATTTTAATTTAATGTTACATAAAGATGTTTTATTTGTCTATTTGAAAGAATTCATGTATAGATATATGAAGCAATACCTACAATTAAAATCTAGAGTGACATGAATAAGAAAAGCATACATAGATAATAGTGAACATAGTATGCAGGTATTTATCATGGAAAAATTTTAGAGGTAAAAATCCCACCAATGATGATTATTAAAATTATTAAGAAACCAAGGCCCAATACAACATATTATTATATCAAATAACCTTCACAAGTTTCACAAGTTAAATATGATAAAATAATTTCATATTTGAATAATTTCACAATAGGGATAAAACGTTATTTATAGTGAAATACCAAGGGATGTGACTGTTGTGAAAGTAATGGGTCCAACCACCCTGATAAAACACTTTAATTAAAATTTAGTAATAATTGAATTATTATAACTCTATTATTTAATATCATGAGGTTCCACCTCATGATAATAAATAATATATTATTGTTTATTTAATTAATACCAAGGCTAAGAATCAATTAAGTCCACTTAAAATTAAATGTTCGAACACTTACCCTTAATGGTAAGTGGGGATAAATGTCATATTCACCTTTAAAATATGAATTATAATATGTACACAATTGAAGGGTTTAAAAAACTTCATCATGCTAAACATCACCTTTTAAAATAAAAAGAATTATAATCCATAAACTACTTGAAAGTAGGTTTAGGATAGCATGATCATGAGACTGCATCTCATAGTTTCTCATGGATAATCATCCAAGTATATTTGGAGTCTTCTATAACATAATAACTTCCATTATAAATCATGTTTTTTTGCATTGGGTACAAAAGTAAAATTCACATGAAGTTTACAATAACATGACCTCCCCACAAAGTTTACAATGCTTTACAATGAGAAGAAGTATATAGAAGAAGAAGAAGAAACACATGGCCATTAAAAAGTGCCATTGTCTTACACATCCCCCTCAATGGCAACTCTAAGAGGCTTAGCATTGCACTAAACTATCAAAAAATTAGTAGCACCAAGTGGCTTTGTGAAGATATTTGCCATTAGTTCATTTATAGGATAGAACTGTAGATCTATATCACTATTGAGAACTTTCTTTCAAATAAAATTCACATGAACTTAAATATGCTTAAATTATTGGTGTTTTGCACCTACATAAAACTTTAAATACATATCCAAAAATAGATTCTTGATAGATTAGTATGGTTATCATCACAATAACCACTTATAAAAAAAATATGACATATGTTTTTCTATGGTAGAACACATTTAAAACAATTAGTTCATATTTTTGGCAAACAAGTTCACTACTTTAATTACAAAGTTAGTGAAAAATAAATAAATTATTATATTCATTTATTATTGGACATCTCTAATATTGACAACCTAAATGTCTCCAGCTGTCATGTAATACACATATAATAATTTACTAATAATATAATAGTAAGTTTAGCCAAACATTAAATATCCTATTAAAAATAGCTTATTTTATCATTTGAGTCTTATCAAAACTTTTTAAGTTTAATATGCTTCAACAAAAGTTCAAGGAATAACCTTTCATACATCAAATATGGATAATTTTAGCATGAAATGCTATCATCCAATAAAACATATAAGATACTAAAACAAAAAAGTTCATATATGTATAAATAGAATGCTTAGTAAAGTAAATGATGAAGAGCCAATAATACAAACTCTATTTACACTTTGCATTTCATAAAATATCCTATTATCAAACTAAGCATATAAGGATGTTAACATAAATAATTAAATGATAAGACAATCAAATGAGATTATCTAAGCATTTGAAACATAAAAGATCCAAACTCATTGAGCATGATCTTCTTACTAAATGTAATAACTAAACATGATCATCTTGTCAAATTAACCATGATGTTATGCATATAATATATTTCAATGCTAATTGAATTGAAAATAATTAAATTATATATATATATATATATATATATATATATATATATATATATATATATATATATATATATATACACACATTTGATTTGATTTAACATCTAAGACAAATATATCTAATACAATATAATTCTAATATTATTTTTCAAGAATCAATACTAAATAATTTTACTAACAAATACAATGTAGATGAGACACTATCAATATAGTTAGTATCTCTAAAGTAGCAATAAAATAGTTTTATCAAATCAAATGAAATGCTATGAGCATATATATTATATATATTGCTACTTTAGAGATACTAACTTATATATATATATATATATATATATATATATATATATATATATATATATATATATATATATATATCTAAAGTAGCAATAAAATAGTTTTATCAAATCAAATCAAATGTTATGAGCATATATATATATATATATATATATATATGATTGATGTAAAAAAATGTAAATATTAAGAAAGGATTTTATTCAAAATTAGTACAAAATTATTAAAGGCTCCAGCCCATAAGAATTAGGAGGAACATTTGCAAAATGCAACATTGTTCTATTCATCTCAATAATAGTGCAACTTTTCCTTTCAGCAATACAATTTGCTAAGGTAAATATGGATTTTTTAAGTCCCTTTGAATACCAAAATTAATTCAAAAAGAATCAAACTCTTTACTTACATATTCACCACCATGTTATTTCTTAATCTCTTAATACAAAAATGAGATGTATTTTCAATAATAGCTTTAAATTTCTTGAATTTAGAAAACACGTCAAATTTATTTTTAATGAAAATATGACCAAATCATTATAATGTAATCATCAATAAAAGAAACACTATATAAAGAACCATTAAGAGATACAACTTCAAAAGGTCTTACAACATCACTATGAATCAATTCTAAAAGATGTGAGGAATTCACATCATGATTCTTGTGAAAGGGATTAATATGTTGCTTACCAAGTAAGAAACTCTCCCAAGTTTCATGATGAGAGGGGATAGAATGAAGTCCAAAAACAAGATTATTTTTAGACATATCATGTAAACTTTTAAAAATTAACATGTACTATTTTTTCATGCCATAATTGAGATTCATTCTTACTATGTGATGAAAAAAAATATGCTTAAGGAGATAAAATGTATAAACCATTCTTTTGAATCCATTCAACAATCAAAGACTTAGATTGGTTTTAATGGATAAGTTATATTTAAGTAATGTTACAATGAAATTATCATTAGTAAATTATGAAAAAGATAACAAGATCTTTTTAAGCTTTGGTACATAAAAAACATTATCAATAACAACATTTGAAATTTTTTGTCTCTTCTTTCTTAGTTGCTTTTAAAAATGAGTTGTCTTCTAAGTAATTATTTTTAGAGATATCTTTAGAATCACATATAATATTAAATAATCAAGTCATATGATGAGATGAACTACTATCTAAAATCGATTCATTTTCATTTGAAGCAAATAAAGCAGGGCATAAAGTAATAATATTATGATTTTGATTTTTATCATGATCAGGGTTTTGATTCTTCTACTTGTTTTGATTGGATTTCTTCTCGTTATTATTTTTATAAGATTGATTTTTAACTCTACCTTTGTTTTTATAACAAAATTCTATTTTATGACCAAATTTATCACACATATTTTAATTCATATTAAACTTAGATTTATTATTCTTATTATCAAATTTTTTATTCTTATATGAGTCAGAAACATAATGTGTTAGATTTATAGTTCTTATTATTCTAATAGTATTAAAGGTGAGAAGTGCCTACATGGCATTCTCTTTAGAATCAAAATTAATCATAACTTTCTCTTTTTAAATTAGGAGAGTAGACAAAGTAGTAAGGTTGGGAATATCTTGCTCAATTAGAATTTAAAGTTGAAATAAAAAATTTATGAATATTTAATTGAATGATAAAATAAAATGGTTGATCTTGAATCAAATTTTAGTTACAACTATTTGACTAAGCTTTAATGTTCTTACTTTTAACAAGAAAACTCAAAACCTTTTCATCACCTTTCATAGGTTTAGTTATCAATTCAAGGATTAACTAATATTTTTTTATAGGTGAGTGCCCTCATGCATGGATTCAAGGAGTTTATAAGCATCGTTAAGAGACCCATGATTACCATTATGGAGAATAAATTCATCCTTAACAATCTGCAAGATAATGAACATAATTTATTGTGATTTATGTTGAAATACATTGGTAAGCTTAGGGGTCACGTGTCATCCAGATGGGACATTTTCAGTCTGAATGATAATATTCTATAACTTTCAGGTCATGAATTTCTCTTTAGTATGTATTTTACAAATATTATAGTTATTTTATTAAGCATTTGTGCTTTATTTAAAATAAAATTAGACAAAGCCATAATTGCCCTTTTAAAATGAAAGTAAATAAATGCTTAAAATAAAGTCTTGTTAGTGTGAATTCTAACTTTATTTGAAAGTAAAAAATATATTTTAAGTGTAAACACATAATAACTATTTAATTTAATGCTAGAGAAAATAAAAAAATCTGTAAAGATTATGACAAAACAAGGTGTTAATGGTGTCACATAAATATACTAGTGTAAGCATAATTATTAACAAAAAAATTAATGAGTTTTTGAATTATTTATCAAAATAAAGTGAATCACACATGCAACAGTACTTAATTACATAATTTATATGCCAAATAATATAAATAATTGAATTAGAGTTACACTAAACTAGTTGTCAAAATAATCTTACTTAGAATAACCACTAGACACTATTATTAAAAAGTTATAAAATTAATAATAGGAGGTTTTAAAACATAAAATAGGCTATGCAGATGTGTCTTAAAGGTTCCAAAACCTAGGAATTGATTAGTTATTGTTATAGACTCAATTTTCACCCTTGGAAAGTGTTCTTTAAGATCCCTCTAATCGAGTCTATAAAATTGAGACAACCTCAGGTTATGGGTATCCAGTAGTGAGGTTGAACCTCTCGAGTAGGTCATCTTACTCTTTGATGTTCACCTAAAAATAATACTAGTCCTAATTCTTCATGGGCAAAGGGGTAAAAAGAGAGTAAGAGATCCTAAGAAAGTTAACAAGGTGATACACCAAAGTTAAGTGGACACTCACATAAGTTTGAACCCACACTAGATCAACAAAAGATAGCTATGACTTACTCAATCTCACAATATCACCAACTACATAAATATTTCATAGAGGAGGTCCTAAATAGAACACTAATCTAGATCTACAAATTAGCTTGATAACATATTCAAAGAGGCAAGCAGAAGGACAATAAATTAGGAAGAATCTCCTTCATGAATTTACCATACACAAGCATAATAAACATTGATTAAAGATAAGAGACAGGAAAAAATTTGATCTTATTGCTTCAAAATTTAATTACAATATTTTGGTAGGGTTTAACCTTATAAAACAAGCACAATCTTTTAATATTCTCGATGAGTATCCTTGTCTCAGAAAGAAAAATGCTAAAACTTTCAAAAGCTAAGAACCCCTATTAAGGGAATGAGACCAAGATATATAGAAGAAGAGCGACTGACTAAAAGAATGGGTGAGCGTGCTATTAAAAAAAAACACACCTATCCTGGGTCATTAAATGAACTTGAGCCATTACCTTTGGCTCCTTAGCTAATGGAACATTACCACCCTTTTGATCAATTAGAACTGTTGATGTTTAAAATTGTGCTTGATTCTAATCAACAACAATGGGAAGTTTCAAGATGTGGGACTTACATCTTGAAACAACCTCCAAATTTAAGAGAAGTTGGTCTCTTCTGTATATCAAGAATGGGGGGGAAAAAGGATAGGGATTTAAACAAAAATGCAAATTCAAGAAATAAAATCTAACTATAGCGATGCGCCTGAGTGTAATTTTGATCCTTAATCCTAAGCACAGTGCCACTATATGTAAGATTCAATTACATCAAAGAGCAGACTATGGCATGATTAATGTAATAGAGAAAAACAATAGAAACAGAGGCTCATAGTTTTAGACTACCTTTGTAATGGTACAAGAAACATCAACCAAGACACAGAATTCTCTCTTCTCATTAATTTTCATTCATATAAAAGGCATAAAAACATGCACAGTTACACAAACTTTACAACTTAAGAAAATAGAACAAAGGCAAATGATGTTCTTGATCACAACTCTAGCAAGCCTAATAATTTTCTCTAAAAATTCTCCCCCCCAAATTCCCCCATCCTGATCCCCCTTTATAGCCTCGGATGCTCATTCCATCATCACCTTTCCCATGCAATTCTACTCTACCCTTAACTCACAAGGGACAAATAGATGACGCGTTCAATGTTCGTTGGCCCCAAAAAACTACCCAGTGAACTGCTCCATCTTTTGGAATTAACTCCAGCTGAGTTTCCCTCCAGATTGATCATGTGTTCCCAGATTTATGACCCAATACTGAACTCTAACTGAGTTGGAAGTGCCTATATGGGATCCTCTATTCTGTTGAAATGGAAAAGAACACTTAGTCAATTCCCCAAAGATCTTCTTATTTCTTAAGAGATAGCAGAGGATGACACTTGGAATTTTATGCTTTATTTATCAAAGAAACATGGCACTTTCCACTTTCCCTATATCTTACTTAGGAACGCTCCACCTTTGACACCTGTCACAATCTACTTCTTTGATACTTAGCAATTTCAACAAAATAAGACTCACTGCATTCCTTTCCTGAGCAACCTTTTAAAAGGGGAAAGATGTACGTGGCAATCTCCACTTGCTCTTTAACTATGCTTGTAGAAATATTTGGGACACATGTTCGGCTCTTACGGATGGTGACACTTGGTGGCTTCTACAGACCTTTGAAATAAAACTAGGGACCCACCACGATCTTTATTCAGTAATGAAACTTGAAGATGATCTTTTGGACATTGACACATGGATGCTTCTGTGGCTTTAGGGAAGATACGTGGCATCTTCTACTGCTTTTGCTAAGGGTATGTGGTAGCTTTCACTTATCTTGGGAATGGAGTAGAAAGGGGCTTGAAAAATGACACTTGGCGACCTCCGCTTATCTTCGGCACTTAAACAAAAGTGAAACAATGCCTTACTACCTTCCAAAAGGGTGCTTGACCCCTTTGGTTTTTGGGACACTCCCTTAAACCACCCATTGAACCAAAATTGGTTCAAGGGTTCAACGATTCAACACTGCGTGCCATTTACACACAACTCGAGATCTTGAACCAAAATATTAAACTGAGGAATTGAACCTAGGTATTGAACCAACCATCTCCTAGATGTTAATATGTGGTGACTTTCACATTCTTCTGGAAAAGTAGTTCAGAGCCCTCCATAACTGCCACTTGGCATTTTTTACCTAATCTTGATACTTAGCTTGTTGAAACCTTTTGCCAAAATATAGATGAAACACGGGTGCCAAAAAGGAAGGTGGATGCTGACACGTGGTGTGTTCCACTAAGTTGTTGTTGGATACATGGCACATTCCATGGCCCTCTTTAAAGTTATGAAAAGTGCCTCGAATGATGCCACTTGGCCTGTTTGATAACTTAGAAAGTGACACTTGGCAGCTTCTGCTCGAATTCAACACTTGGGCAAAAATGAAATTAAAGAATCAAAAAGGGAAAATGAACCCATGTTCAAATGACACCACTTGGTAGCCTCCACTGCTCTTCAACACTTAGACAAAAAATGAATCAAATGAATCAAGCTCGTGCTCTATCAAAATTGCAAAATTCACAGCTTTAAAAGTGTTGTCTAGTAGGTGGACCATTCATGGTCAGATAACCCTTGCTTGTTCTGTAAGTCAGTGAAAGCCAAATCAAGGTGAATAATATCCTTGTGCAAAAAATTTTGCAAAATTTGAACTGTAGCCTTCAAATTGAATTTGATCTGGGAAATAAGAACCATAACAGCTTCCACTTCTGAGACTGAAGAATCATCTCGTAAGTTCTAAAAAACTATTTGATCATTGTGTTTGGCCAGCAGCAATGGTTCAATTTGATCAACCATTAGCACTATGCTATCATTAGGAAATGGAGATGGAAGACCCAAACTGACTAGATCTTCAATATGTTACTTCATCTCATTGATGCCTTCTTTCATGATGTTGAGGAGCTCACTGTAATTGTTGGCTATAGAATTGCAACTGAGAACCTCATTGACTCTCTTTGATGTGACCATTCTATCAGTGATTCCTATGACTAATATCGCATTCATTGCATCTTAGAGCTTCTACAGTAACATTTGAGAGTCTGTTACTTTGTTAGAGACTATAGCCAGAGTGTTATGCACTGAATCTCCTACTTTTTCACACAATCTTTGTGCATTTAATAGGACGGTGAGGGAAGGCTTGAGTTGTAAAATCTCTAAGGAGATTCTTTTCCACATAGATTTGTAGAGCTCCTTTACTAGTTTTATCACTTTGACACTCTTTGGCCTATTAGCTAGCTCTAGTTTCAGTTGTGTTGCTCTCTATTGCTCCACCTAGAATTGGGCTCGAAAGGTTGTAGTATTATTTTATTCAGTTAGCAGCTTGTACTGCCATTCTGCCTTTTCCTAACTCAGGGTCCCCACTACAGCATTTATCTATGTAGCTCTACCTTTAAATAATCATTCTAGGCCTGGACTGCCTGGTGAATCTGAAGGAAAATAGTCTCTTGCAACTTTTTATTTAGACTTGCTATTTCATTATCTTCCTTGTTGATTTCTTCAGTCAAACTATTACAGTTCGCCTTTTCCTTGGCCAAATCGGCCTCCATCTTCTATAGCCTTCTTGACATTTTTAATTAGTCTTTTATGATTGCAGAAGTGGATTCGATCAACAACTCAACTATATCTTGGGGTATAAAAAGGGACATATTAATGGCCATTGCATCCATTGAGTAATCCTCAGGCTGCATCTGCTCAACTGGATTGATAACGTTTGGTGACAAATGGGTCACTGTCAATTTTTGCTAAATTAGGTCAAATTGTGACTGCAGATGAGGTGTAGCCAATGCCTTATTTTCCTTTGTCTTCTTTTTCTCTCTTTGGGCTTCCCTTGCTATTCATGTAGCATCTACTTGGGTCAAGAAGGTAGAAGGGGAGGCAATGTGCCCACTCGTAAAAGGATGCCCCTATGGCAGACTATATTTAATAGCCAATTATTGGCTATGGGCAATCTAAGGAGAAATTTTTTTGTGAACAGAGGGGGAAAAATGGGATAACATCAAAAATTGAGGAGGCACAGATGGGGTGAAGTGTGAAATGGGGATGGCAGAGGTGACAGGGGGGTCATTTGGCTAGGTGGAGGCATCATGCCGATGGGAGAAGAAACAGACTGAGAAAGAGAAGGAGGAATGATACTTACTTGAGGAGTAATTTTAGCACTCTATAATTGGCACTATTAGGTGTCTATCTCCTCTTCCATGGCCAACTGAAACTACACCCACCTTCATTTCTTGTGTGTCTCCTTTACTGGCTGAGTTCTCTCTCCTTCCATGTCACCTACCACCATTGATGATGCTTGTGGAGAACTAGGAACTTCAATGACTTCTGATGATGGGGAAGATTTTGGTGGAAAATGAACCACACTCTTTTGTTTCTCTGAGATGCTGAGAGGTTGAGGCTAATTAGACATAGTTGCTATAGCTATAGTTTGTTCTGAGGCTTACGGCTCTTGGCTTGGCCTAGCTTCCTGCTCTATGCCCCGTGTTGGTAAATCAGTCATCTCTAGGCTAGATGCAGGGGAGAGATGGCACTTGTCCCATAGTTCTTCCCACCTCTCTTTTATGCCTACGTTCTCAAAAGAATGGGTGGATTGAGAAATCTCTTGCCTATATTTCCAATAGGCTTCTATCTTTTCCACATCCCAATCTCTATTCTTTAATGCTCTTCTCAAGCCAGAAGTCATTCTGATTTTGGGATCATAATCCCTCTGCTTAACATAGAAAGTCTCCCACAGTCTATTTTGAAGAGGGGGAAAATCTGATAATTCAACATAAAAATTAGGAGCATCTTCTATAGGGTTTTTCTGGGTCTCCTAAAAAGGGCAGCCTTCATGTGCAATCTTGATTGCAACCCTGTTAGTCCTTATTCAAGAATCTATGTAACCTGTTGGGTCATATACCCATTTGTCTTCAACTAACAGGAACCATAGGAAGGCTACCTTTCGAAGCAGCAAGACTTTAGACTCCTTGGATTCTAAAATTATTTTTCCTGCCATCCACAGGAGGTCAAACATCTTCCTCTTCCATTTCCCAAAACCATAATCATTGTCTATCACTGACACTTGCCTGGTGACTTCTAAAAATGCTAACCTAAGAGTTAGAACCTTTAGTAGAAACATTGGTTCCCCACAAAAACCATGAACTCTTAGAATCATATGGTGGGATCTGAAGTAGAAGTCACACAAAACTGGGCAACTGGCCAGGAAGTTTGAAACGCTAGGAAATAATCTATTCATGATTGGTTTGGGGCTAAGGTGGCATAGAGCAGGGGTAACAAATAGTTCCCAAAAATCATATGGGTCGTTGGTCCTCAACAAAACATGTGTCCATGCAGACATAGGAATGGTCCTTTGGGGGTCAAAACTAGGGTCATACATGTTCAGATGCATATGTTGGGTGAAGAGGTCGGTGTTTTGGTATAGCATGAGGTGAAACATATAAGAAGAGTGCCTGAACACTCCCTTTGATTTGAATTGGGCCAGTTGCTCCACCATTGTAAAAGCAATTAGCTCTAAAAAGTCAAGCTGATATTCTTGGTTCTTGTCGATGGTCTTCAACTTGAAGAGGATGGCCATTTGCTCTGCGTAAACCTCCATATCATCTTTCATGCCAAAGATGACAGCCATCATGGATAGTGCATCTTGGCTAGCTTGTGTGAATTGGCCCCTTGTTGTGGGGAGTATGGGCACAGTAGTGTTGTCATCACCCATTTTCAATTTAGATCTTAAGAACCTTAACTGAGTATTGACATTAGCCCACATCCTTTGCATCTTAGCAATAGTGAGAAACATTGTTGTACTATCATGGTGTAGGGCTAACATGTCTCTGATGGCCTACAATGTGATTTTCACCATGAAAGGACCTTGTTGAATGGTGCACGAGGGTGCATGGATCCAGTTTGCACATAATTCAACCAAGTCAGGGCATGGATGCATAGCTAGGACAAGGAACTGTACCAATTGTGAGGTCCACATCCTCATGTTGAATGTCTCATATTGACCTTCTCTAGCTCTTTGAAGGCACCTTTGATGTGCCCCTTCTCTGAGGTTTTTGTTGTTGGCTCTTTGCAAGATTGGGTCCATGATTCCATTTGCATAATCTTTTACTTTTGTTGGGTCACTGGCTTGACCAACCTCTAGGATTCTAGTCCTTGGATAGGCTTTCAATGGTGGCATGACAGCTGAAGCATATGACTTACTGGCTAGAAACCTATCAAGGGATTTGTAAATCCTAGCTCCTTGTTGTGAAGATGATGCTCCTTCCATGTCTATGACTTTTTTATGATGACTGGTATGAACCCCTTGCAATCAAAACATTCTCACTAAAGCAATTATACTAGGTGCTAAAAAAAATTTCAAGTAACAGGATATTTTCATGTAAAATGTAGGAATGCTTGAGAGTTGGTAAACTTTAACTCTTGCTAAATGGTATTTATGGACATATCAAGTCTCAAAATGCATTAAATTTGGATAGTTGTTAGCATATCCTACTCAATCTTTTGGGGACAGCGAGATGGACATGTTATGCAAGTGGTCGCGTAAGGTACCTTAGAGATTTTGAAAGATTTGGGCAGCATTCAATGCTTCAATAATTTGAGGATTTTGAAAACTTTTTGAGTGACTGACTCTGTGTTTAAAACACTTATTTAAATGAAAAGCGAGAAAACAACGAGAAAAACAATGTGGGAAGGGGAAACTTATCTAACTATAATACATTAAAAACCCAAGATAATTGAAATGTTTCAAATAGATTCCATTTATGGGAATCTCTTTAGGTTCTCCTTCCATTGATTCCATCTCAAATGAATTATACAGGCCAGCCCATAATGCTTCAAATTTAGTATGCTGACCTGGCTTGGTGACTCTCACATCCCATTTCAAGACAATCGAGCCTACCTCAAAATGAGGATTTGAAGTCCTTTTATCAAAACAATTCTTAACCATTCCTTAATGCTTGATTAATAAATCATGGGTTGTATCCCTCTTCTCCTGAACCTCTAAAAGCTCTGCAAGCCTAACCTACATGGGGCCATTTTCCTCAATTTCAATTTGTTTGATCAACTGGAGAGCAAGGATATCCAAACTTAAGGGAATTATAGCTGACTTTCCATATACCAACTCATATGGGGACATCTTGATCGCCTGCTTAGGCATGATTCTATCAGCCCATAGTGCTAGATTAAGCACTTTATGCCACTCTTTGTGATGATCAGCCCTATTCTTTTGATGAGTCTTATCAGGTTTTTGTTGGTTGATTCTACCAAACCATTACCTTGAGGGTAATATTTAGATGAATTTTTTAGATATATTCCATGTTTCAAGGCAAAGTCAGATACTTTAAACCCCAAGAATGCTTTAGCATTATCTAAAATTATGATGTGAGGAGCCCCAAAGCGATTAGTGATACTCCCTAGAAAATCTAGGATCACATTCTCTGTTGCTTCCTTAAGTGGGACTGCCTCAGTCCATCTAGTAAAATAGTATATGGCAGTTAATATCCATTTGTGACCCATATTGGACATTGGATTTATCATTCCAATGAATTCAAGACCCCATTGAGCAAAAGGTTCATCCATAATTATAGGACTAAGGGGCATGGCTGCATTCCTCCTCATCCCCATATAAAATTGGTAGGATTGACATTTTTTAACCAGCTGATAACAATCTACAAATAAAGTAGGCTAGAAATATCCTACCTCACTTATCTTTATGGTTGTGGTCCTTACAGAAAAATGCCCCCCTGATATTCCATGATGCATTTCATGTAGTATTCTCTTAGCCTCAGCCTGTTCTACACATCTTAACAATTTTCCATCCAAATTTATTCTAAAAATGACTTGTTCAATTAAAACAAAATGAACTTCCTACAACCTATAACATCTCCTCTTATTTTGAGGGAGTTCTCTCAGATAAATCCCATTTTTTATAAAATGAATCTTGCTTGTGACCCAGGATTCTTGATCAACCTCTTATATCTTTAACACTATCTCTGTATGTCTTTCTGAATCTGCCTCTTTAGGTAACATCTTTTCAAGCTCTTGGGTCATATATTGGCACAAACCCTTGCCTCTGACTAACTTGGTGGGTCTGACCTCTACATCATATTCAAAGATCTTAGTGATCTAGTTGGCCCTTTTTTCAATAATTTCTCCCTCCATGATGTATTCTTTGACACTTGGGTGAGCCACAAGTATCAAGATTTTTCTCCCTGATACCATATGCTTGAATTTCTTAAGGGATTTTACAATGGCATATACTTGTCTCTCTAAAAAGTTGTACCTGGTTTCATAATCTCTGAGAGTCCTCGAGAAAAAGGCTATTGGGTGTTCTCCCTCTAGCCTATCATCCTTTTGTGTCAAGATAGCAACAGTACTTAACTCCCCTCCATAGAGATACATTACAAAAGGTTTGGAAAAATCTAGGTTTTTAAGCACCAAGGCTATTGAGATAGCCTTCTTGACCTATTCAAAGGCTTGCCTTCCTTTTGTAGTCCATTTAAAAATCAAGTCTTTCTTTAGCAAGAGTGTGGTTGGTCTTACCAAGCCTAAAAAATTAGATATGAACCTGCTGACAAAATTAATCTTCCCTAAAAAAGACTGAACTGCCTTTTTATTCACTGGAAGAGGTAGGTTCATTATATCTAAAATTCTCTTAAGATATATGGAAACTCCTTCTTTAGATACTATATGTCCCAACAATTTGCCCTGAGGTATAGCAAAGATGCATTTCTTGGGATTTAGTGATATCCCAATATCTTGACATTTCTTGAATACAAATTCTAAATGATCAAAATGATCATCAACATTTTTTGAAAAAATAGTGAGGTCATCTAGATAGACCAGGATAATCCTATTTATAAGTTCCCCAAAGGCTACATCCATAGCTCTTTGAAAGGTGTCTCCTACATTTGATAGACCAAATGGCATCTTAGCATATGCAAATGTTCCCCATTTGGTAGTAAAAGTAGTTTTGTACTGATCTTCATCAGCCAACCAAATCTGATTGTATCCATAGAAACCATCTAGTAAATAAAACCTCTCTAACCTAGCCATAATTTGTAAAAAAAATTCCATGGAGGGCAAGGGATAGTGGTCTTTCAAAGATGCTCTATTTAGATCTCTGAAATCTACAGTCAGTCTTACATCTCCATTATTTTTCCTAACTGGTACTAGATTTGATACCCAGGTTGAGTGCTTGATTGGAAATATTATTTTGGAATCTAAAAGTTTCTATAACTCATCTACCATTAGAGGCTCAATCCTTAGATTTACTGGCCTCTATTTCTGTCTGATGGGCTTAGACCCTTTAGACAGTTATATTGTGTGTTGAATAATGTCTCTATTGTATCCATGAAGGTCTTCATAGCTCCAAGCTATGACTCTGTCATATCTCTGGCACAATTCAATTAGTCTTTCCTTCTCTTCTTGAGTTGTAGAATTTCCAATTTTTAGCTTTTTCCTGTCACTCACCTCTATTTCAGAATAGTCTACTTTGTCTACCTGGAACCTTTTCTTTTCCAAGCTTACATCCTCTGGATCAAACACGTTTTCTAAGGTGATCAAGCCCTTGGGGAGCTTATTAATCTTCAATTGTATAATTTGATCCCCATATGCTTCCTTGATATTGGTTTGTAACTGATCAGCAAACTCATCTAATTGTTGTAAGAATGAGAGTACCTAAGAATCATTTTCAAATACTTGCCAATTCTCATTATTGTCTAGAATGGTCAGCCTAACTATAACTTTTACTGACTCATTGTTAATCAATAGGCCAGTTGTTGGGTTAAACTATGAGCCAATCTAGGCCATCCTATCAGCTTCAGATTTTTGACTTCTAAGGACTATCTCAATATTGAAAGCTTTAAAATCTTTGATCAAATCCCAAATCCTATGTCTGTAGGATCTCATTCTCACATTTGTGGCTGCCACCTTTTCTCTAATCTGCTTTACTACTAATTCTGGATCTCCTTTCACTTTTAGATTCTTTATTCCCTTTTTCTAGGCTAACAAGAGCCCATGTACTAAAGATTCATACTCAGCATCATTCTTAGTGCAAGCAAATTGGAATCGGATAGCCCTTAAAATTTGATCACCATTTGGAGCAGTAAGATAAATTCCTGCTCCAACACCATGTTTACTTCTAGCCCCATCAAAATTCAAGGTCTAGATCTCTGAATCTTGAGTAGTGGGTGCCTCTACCCTTATAACATTTGGTATCTCTTGGTTCTCATCAAAAATGACATATGTGCCCAGACCAGTAGAGTCATAGTTCCCATATGGGTCACCATGCATCATAGCCAAGAACTGGTTGTTTTCTTCTTCATGATCATGCTCAGTCCAGTCGCCTAGCTCTTCAAAAAAAATCCTTTCTTCCTTATTTAACATAGCATGATCTACCTCTAATCTTGTTGTTGGTTCGTTGGTGATATGGTCTTTTGATAGTGGTTCGGATATAATTTTCATCTTCAAATCGTATATAGTTCTTAGGATGAGTTGAGACCAGTCAAGAGACATATATCCTCCTATTTTTGTTGTAAAGTCTCTGGATAAACATAAACCAAAAATAGGAGGTATATCTATGACAACTACATCTTAGTTGACAATTATATTAGGACATGTGTATAACTGCAATGGGATTTATTTAATTCTCCCTATGGTTTGTATTGTTTTTTCATCTAGCTGTATAACTCCTTTTATAAGGGGTTCACATTTTATTTTCAAAGCATCATCTATTTGCTTGGGCATCACTATTGTACTAGCTCCTGAATCTATCAATGCATTATGAAAGAGTTTCTTTCCAACTATCAGAGTCAAATAAAAAGGCTCTGGTTTGAATTTACTTACTTGTGCTGCATCGTTCACAAATGCTGTTGTCTGATGAGGAACTGTATCTTTGACCTTTTCTTTTCCAGTAGGTCCTTCTTTGGTAACAGTACCTTTGGGCACTGCTTGGCCTTGCAGAACTTCCTATAGTAGAATATTTTGTTCAGAAATAGCCAATATATCCCATATCTATACTTGTGCTGGAGTCTTCTTCAATTAGTCTACTACATTTATCGGCGCCAAACACTGAGTTTTTTTAACATAAGGATATCTTGTTTTCCCTTGAGTTTGGGCAGGAGTCCCTTGATCTTGCACCGGCTAGGGAACTTCTTGTCTGACAGTAGCATTTCTTTGCCCTTGAGATGGGGGATTATTCATGATTTGACCACTTACAATCTCAAGCTATTCCGCCATTTTTCTCTTTGATCTGGTGTAATAATTAGATTGCACCACTGGTCTTTAGAAGGTAGATGCCTCGTTCAAGAAAATTGATTCTTCATCTTCAACCCATGAGAATAATGCATGTTTTGGGGCTATTTCTTCCTCTTATTTCAAGGACATTCCTTGCATCTAATCCACTAGGACTGAATTATGCATACCAAGAGACTGGTAGGCTTGATTGTCACTGGTACTGGCAAACTAACCATCCATTCTTCTTTGATCTACCACCCTTTGTTGTAGATTACCCCTAGGACAATCTCTAGGTGTATGAGCATTATTACAAGGGAAACACTAGGCATTAGTATCCTCCACATAATTATTTTTCCCTAGAACTATCTCCCTATTTGAGTTGGGAGGAATGGTCTGTGAGGGTGTGGGGACTGCAACTAATTGATTCGTTGGTTGATGGTTAGTTTGTTTTGGAGGACCCTGATATTGGTTTGGTTGGGATGGAAACCTATTTCCTTGATAGCCTTGATATGGAGGCTTAGGGTAAGTATTATGTTGTCTCTTTATCTTGATCAGCTCATTGGAAAATGTCCTTAGGATATTCTTGATATCATCCATCTCAAATGAATGAGCAAGGACAAGTTCTTTCGTGGATGATTGAAGATAAGTGTACATAGACACAGGTGAGCTTGCAAATTTAGGAACTTCTTGAGGAAATGGAAAGGAAATTTTTGGGAACATGGGCATGGGAGGCCTTAGAGTTAACTTTCCAGCATCTATTAAGTGATTCTCAGCTCTGACCACATATCCATAAGCCTCTAGCAAAGTGTGTCCTCCAAGTGACTGAATCATAATAGATATATCTAAATTTAAAGCTTTGAGATAAAACACTATGGCCATACCTGGTAGTGGTCTAGTTGTAGTAGGGATTCTGTCCCAAGTCCTTTGAAATTTGGTATTGAATTCAGTCATGTCTTCTTGTGGTCCCCTCTGAATGGTGATTAACTACTGTAACAAGGAAGACTTATCACCCTTTTCTACAAATCTTTCAAAAAACAAATCTCCGAGCTGGTCCCACGTAGATATGGTTTTTGGGGTCATAGACCGATACCATTCTAAAGCCTTCCCTTTGAAAGAGGCTACTAATAATCTTATGGACACATTTTTCTATGTGATGACATGTATAGCACAGACATCTAATACATCTTGAAGATGTTCAATAGGTGTTTTAGAGTCTTGCCCACTGAATTTGGGCAGAGCTTTTAGGGCATTTACTAGGATAGGATCCCAAATGGTTGGTGGTGTTGGGAGGATTAAGGGACTACCAGTGTTCCATCTTGCATAATTTATTGGGGGTATAGGGGCTCCCATATTTGGTATTGGCATAAATAGGTTAGCTCTTCTTCTTGGACTTGTTACCAAAGGTGGTAAAAGAATACCTAGATTTGTAGCAGATTGTGATCTGGTGACTGGTCCATAGCTCTGACTCCTCACAGCTCTCTGGTTCATATGGTCTTGAAATAAACTTTAAGACCGGTCCCACCGAGCATGCCAAAAAATTGTTGATGTTTAAAATTGCGCTTGATTCTAATCAACAACAATGGGAAGTTTCAAGATGTGGGACTTGCGTCTTTAAACAACCTCCAGATTTTAGAGAAGCTAGTCTCTTCTATGTATCAATTATGGGGGGGAAAGGATAGGGATTTAAATATAAATTCAAATGCAAGAAATGAAATCTAACTATGGTGATGCGCCTGAGTGTAATTTTGATCCTTAATCCTAAGCACAGTGCCACTATATGTAAGATTCAATTACATCAAAGAGTAGACTATGGCATGATTAATGTAATAAATAGAAACAATAAAAATAGAGGCTCAAAATTTTATACTACCTTTGTAATGGTATAGGAAACATCAACCAAGGCACATAACTCTCTCTTCTCATTAATTTTCATTCATATAAAAGGCACAAAAACATGCACAGTTACACAAACTTTACAACTTAAGAAAATAGAACAAAGGCAAATGATGTTCTTGATCACAACTCTAGCAAGCCTAATAATTTTCTTCAAAAATTCTCTCCCCCAAATTCCCCCATCCTGATCCCCCTTTATAGCCTCGGATGACTCATTCCATCATCACCTTTCCTGCGTAATTCTACTTTGCCCTTAACTCACAGGGGACAAATAGACAGCGCTTTCAATGTTTTTTGGCCCCAAAAAATTACCCAGTGAACTGCTCCATCTGTAGACACTAAAAATGTGTCTGCACCTTGGTTATATTTCATCCTCCCCCCTTGTCCCCCTTTGGCCCATGTCTTAACCCTTGTCCTAGCCTCCTCCATTTATCAAATAAATATTTTAATATATTTGACCCCTTTCCACCTCACCCTTACCACCTTGGATCTCCTCCTTGGATCCCCAAACCTCTCTCCTAGCTTTTATTGCCCAAATCTCCCCTTTATCCTTCCTCCCACGTCCATTTATGTCTTCCTCGACCGTTTTCCCATGGCCCCTTAACCCGGCAGTGTGCAAGAATGGACAGAGGCTAATGTTAGCCTCTGTGCGCATTCTGACCTCACCGACGTCGGTCATTATTTAGCCAAAGTCAGCGGTTCTATCGGCGTTGGCACCCTTCAAAATGGTTTTTTGCAACCATTCTATGCCCCTA
Organism: Torreya grandis; assembly: GCA_037957365.1. Taxonomy (NCBI): domain Eukaryota; kingdom Viridiplantae; phylum Streptophyta; class Pinopsida; order Cupressales; family Taxaceae; genus Torreya; species Torreya grandis. Next base: position 712,446 of record JARHVA010000911.1, on the reverse strand, counting down.
GTGAACAGAACACTCTTGACACTCCAGGCATTCATATTCTTCTTTCTCTCCACCTCGTATAGCAACAACAATAGGTACAGGCACTCTACATCAGTCATTTCTTCTTGCAACAGGTCTTCCACAGCTCCAACAACAAGCTCCTCCATTCTTCAATCAACAAGCAGGAGGTAAGTAATTTCATTATTTTGTTTCACTATTTCATTTGATTTCAGCTACCTATTCTATCCACTATCTACCACTTGCCCTGTTCTTCCCTTGAGAGGCTGAAAAGCCTTCTCAGACCCTGTCTCCTGTCCATCTTCCTTTTGCCCTGTCACCCTTTCAATCTAGTCCCAGACAATATTCTCAGTCCCTCTGACCCAAGATAAGTTCCTCAAACCTCCAAGCAATCCTTCAGACCTCTGAATAGACCTCCCTGACCCTCAGACAAAACCACAGTCTGACCTGCGTGTCCATAGACCCTGTCCATAGTCCTGAAACCTGGCCTAACCCATCCCTGACTACTACCCTGATCAACCTCGACCAGTACCCCTACCGATGTTGGCAGTATAACCGACGTCGGTGACTGTGTAAAGGCAGACAGCTTCTAAATAGGTACGCATTTGTCTTAAGTTCTTTCTTTTTATTTTTCATCATTTATCACTTTTTGTCTTTGATCAGCATTCTATTTTTAATAGTGGACTAACATCCTCCAAGAAGACTTTGCGCTTCTAGGACCAAGCTCTTGCTTGGCAATCCACCCTTTTGTCATCTAACATTCTTCGTGTTTAGTGTCTTTCTTTTTCAGGTGTCATTCCTCCATAGCCAAAGATGAGTTCTCACAACGTCTGAATTCTGGTGTGCAACGTCTACAATCCGGGTACGTACAAACCCTCATCCTTCTTCTTAGTTTCTCATTTCTTTATCTTTTGAATGTAGAAAGCGATTTAGCGTAGAAACATTCTGGCATGCCCGGTGGGACCTTAGGTCCTTCCTTGGGTTCCTTTTCTTTTCATTCATATAGGGTGCATTAGGATCCTCCCTTTCACCTCTTTCTTCTATTCTAAATGACATCATAAGCAGGGATAAAAAGAACTTTTCTTTTCTTTTCTTTCATTTCTAGACTAGTCAAAAATCATATTCCTCAAACCCTTTCTCAACTTGTTTTTCATCCGAACTTAACATTTTGAATTGGGGCTTAAAACACTTTGCATTGCATTTATGCTTGTGCTTGCATTATTCCACACTTAGTAATTAACAAAACGCATATTGAATTAATCATAGATCACTTGATGTTACACAACCTAAACCACTTGCACTAAATCTAAACATCAAACTTACCTGAGACAAGGCCCGACTGGGATTTCATCCCCCAACGGATACCTTACCCGTCCCGACAATCCTACTTGGATTTCATCACCAAGGGGAAAGCCCACTCTATTCTTTGGCAGAGTCTAATCTATAGGGAAAGTATATTTTAGCTAAGCAAGACCAGCTTACCACTGGGATCGTGAAGTGAGGGGAGCTTTCTCCTTAGCACCAGGCCATGTACGAAACCTAACCTAGACTTCTTGAGCACCTAAACAAACCTGAAACCATCCATAGACTACCTCTTTTAGGACCCTTCTACAAGCCAACCTCTCTAAACACACTTTAAGGCATAAGCCAACATGATCTTAATAAATTATTCCTAAGGATCTAACGCTTAGGGCCTGCGTGTCTCCATCTATTTTTCTATTCCTATCTGCTTGTTTGAGCTAGTGAGGACATTTTTCTTCTTCTCTTCTTTCCAAAAACTTTCAAATCCTCTAAGTTTCTGGAAAGCACAATCATCGACATCGGTTTTACCACCGATGTCGGCAAACATTTCTCTCATCGACATCGGTCATGATGATCGACATCGGCACTTATTTTCCACCGACATCAATTTTTAAACTGATGTCGGTATCTATCCATAACTTTTTTCCCAAAATAGCAAGCTAAAAATTGGCTTTCTTGCTGTCCAGCATCCATCCTAGTTTTTTGAAACTAAAAAACATAGTTTCTAAAACCTGAACCTTCCTTGCCTTGAATGGTTCTGACTCGCAGTCAAGCCAAGGCTCTAGTTAACCATGCAAGGCATCAACCACTTCCATCTACCCCATCCATAACCGATCCTATAATGGAGTTCCACTCAGAGACTGAAAGAACTCCTACTCGCCCAACCCTACCCTAGACTCCTATTGTCCCAGAAGGGGACCAAGATTTTGCATGATTCTTGGACCTCAACGTCAAACCCTTGCAGCACTATCTCACACATAGCTGAACGCGAGACTCCTTGGGCAATCCAATTTACGGAATGTCGACCTCTCTTGTTGTGACTACAGACGTATCAATAGCATCCGTAGTTCAACCTTTAGACACCCAAGCTATCACCTCGACCAATGCCCAGACCTTAACCAACCTTCCAAGTGTGGCCTCTCCCTCCATCTTTGGGCCCACTTCCATCAGGGTTTTGGCCCCCTATCAACCTCAGCCCACTCAACCGCTATCCACTCCTTTCCAGAACTTGGTTGTATCTATTTCTCTTACCCTTGCTCCTATCAACACTAGGGTGGCTACCTATCCCTTGGCCCCTGTTACCACAATCCAACCTCTCATGGCAACATCAAGCCTAGCTATGCCTTCCACCCAACTACCCTTATTCTCCTCTTCTGTCCCTACGACTAGTTATCCCTATGTTACACCCTTACAGGGACAACTAACTACGTCATATGCATCCTCTAGCCTCCCTACAACCTAGGGGGCACTCCACCTGCCAATCTGTCAGTAGATATCATCACAATGATGATGGACAAGATGTCTAGCCTAGAGACCTCCATTTTTGGCTCACGCATTGCTCTCTCATACAAGCAAATTTGCAATGAGCCCATTCATCCTTCTGTCCTGATCAGGCCATATCCCAACCAGTGGGAACTTCCTAAGTTTTCTCACTTTCAAAGCAAGGAAGACCCACAACAACACTTATAGGCATTCAGACATGCCTATTACCTTATTGCCCATGACGATGCGTTGCTTTTACGCACGTTTCCTATGTCCCTCTTTGGTGCTACACTTGACTGGTACAGCTCCCTTGCCAGCCATTCCCTCTTCACATTCACACAGCTGGCCCAGCTCTTTCTTGATCATTTCTCCATCAACATCACCAAGAAGGTCTCAATCATAGACCTCTATTCTATCCGCCAATTCAAGGATGAATCCATAGCTGACTTCGTTTGCTCGATGGAGAGGCCTCATCAATCAACTCTCCTTTTCCTTACCCCAGTCCGAACTTATTAAACTTTTCTCCCAAGCCTACACCAGACATATTTCTTCCACCTTGAGGGTTCAGACCTTCCGCACCTTCGATGAAGCCTTCACGATGGCCCGCAAGCTTGAATTGCATGCCATCAAGGAGAATAAAGTCAAGTTGCAGAGCAAGAATTCCAACTCTAAGACCAATGACTCCTCTTCTTCTAAACCTTCATCATCCAATCCTAAGTCTAAAGCTTCAGCTAACACTATGGTAGTTAGACCCTCATCCTCTTTGCCTTCAACCAATCAGCCTGAGCCATCCACATCTCAGAGCGCCACCTACCAATTCTAGTAGAGATACGTATAACGACATTATACTCATCTCAGAGAATCATACGTGTCTGTGTTGGAAAAACTTGTTAGCTAGGGGGTTCTCAATCTCCCCCAGACCCAACCACCTCCACAATTTGATCTCTCACGCACCATCTCTGTGTGGTATAGGGAAAATGACTTCTGCAACTACCATCGTGTTAAAGGACATGACACAAAAAACTACAAAACCCTTAAAAACATAATCCAAGACATGCTTGAAAAAGGTGACCTTGTCCTAGACAATCCCAATGCACCACCTAATCAGGGCATTGATATCTTCAAGCAACCATTCCCCAATCATCCCCCAACTCAAAACAATGTCCAGACCTTGATTGACGACACTCATGAACACAATATTCAAACAGTCAATACGGTCTTGCCCTTCATCCCCAACCAACCTCAAGAGGTGAGTCCATCTATCAGTCCATCACATGTGGACGAGCTTCCTTCCCCTGTTAGTTCTCCATCGACCTCTCTCATCTTGGAGGACGCCTCGGCCTTATCGGCACCACCGGTCTCACCATCCTCCTTCTTGCTGCCTATGGAGGACCCGACCCTTCCTATTCCTTGACCGCAAGTGGAGGGCACCATCATCCCTGCCCTTTACCCGCTTGAGGAGCCTCATTCTCCAGTTTCTTCTCCACCCAGGGAAGAACCTGCCTCTCCTTCGTCACCAACCAAAGATGAATCTGTCACGACTTCATCATGCCATGGGTTCGAGACTGCTACATCCATTTTATCTTCAGCCCCACAACCATCAACATCTTCTCAAGGACCCAAACCTCATCCAACATATTCTCAACCATTCTCCTAACTAGTGGAGAAAATCGGACTTCTCCCTTCAAGGAAAGTGGAACATCAGGGATTGTGGGAGCGTCTTAAAGCTCTTCAACATGCCCGTGCCCTCTCGTCTCATGCTGCCAATCTTCCTAAGGTAGAATCTCCCAAAGACCAGACTCCTGCCTCTAAACCCACATCTACCTCATCTAAACCTATCAAATCACTTGGCATTTGCCCTGTCTCTACCCTCACTCACCTGCAAGTGAGGGTGGACTTAGACCAGACCTCGACCAACAGTAGTCTTCCAACAAAGTCGAAGAAGACTGCCAGACCATAGAAGTGAATGCCTCCTCCCCTGTCACCATTGCCTTCCATTTTAGGCCCCCATCCTTTGACCCTGACTAGAGTCCTTCCCACTCTGACCTCTAATCAAAACCAGTTGCCTCCCCTTCTTCCTTTGCCTACCTCTAGCCTACCTTCACCCAAAAAGGTGGTACCTCTCACGAAGAAAGTACCATCTCCGCCTGTCACCGCACCACCAACTCAAAAGGTGGTACGAAAGTCTCCTCCAACTCTGCCTAAGCAAAAGTCACCAGCATCGCACACATCAACTAGCACAGACCCTTTAGTGGGCTCATACTCATTGATATTGCACTGACTCTTGCAGACTTCCAGCATAGCCCTTCCACCCATCAAGCCCTTCTAACCTCTCAGGTCCAAGCCCTCCTGGTTCAATGATATGAAGATTTGTTTATACCATCGTACGCCAGGACACGATACCAAGACTTGTTGTGCCCTCAAGGCCATTATTTGCCACTATATGGAGAAAGACACTCTTCTCCTTGAGGACACTCTTGACCAAACCTCGACACCTTCCCATCCAACCTCTTCAACCACATCAACATCTCACCAGTAGGCCATGACCCCTTCTTCACCTCCTATCTTTGAAATCAATGCTATCCATATAACCACTAGGTCGCAAAAGGACAAGGCAAAAGAAAAAGCTGCCATTCCTTAGACCTACCCTTTCGTCAAGCCACCTCTAGCGCCCAAGCCTAAAATTTCTATCCTTGGCGCATCTCAGCCTTCTTCATCTTCCTCTTCAGGGGTGATTCATAACTCCATGTTGAAACAGCTTCACCAGACACCTGTGAAGATGTCCCTTTATGACCTCATCCAAACCTCGCCTCAGCATCATCAAGCCCTCATCAAAGCCCTACAGGCAGTGGAAGTCCAACCTGAGGGCCCTCAACCACTCATTGCCCTCATCCATTCTTTATCTCCTGTTGCCTCTGTCACATTCAGTGATTCTGAGATTCCCACATCCAACACAGAAGATTAGGATGCCGCCCTCTTCATCACTACCTATGTTGATCGAACACGCATCAAATGCGTTATGATCGATGGAGGTGCCAGCATCAAAATTATCTCCACCCATGCCTTTGATCAATTGGCTCTTCCCAAGAATTGTGTCTCCAAAATTGACACGATCTTGCGCTCTTTCAATGACACCACTGCCATGACCATTGGCATAATCATCCTTCACATTCACATTGGTCCACGCATAGTCTCAGAGCTCTTCTATATCATCGAAGGAGAGTTTCAATACAACATGTTGCTAGGCTGACCCTGGATCTGCGCCATGGCTTGTGTCCCCTCCACCCTGCACCATTGTGTGAATTTTGAGCATGACAGACAAGTCCAAACCATCCCTGCTGACCCTTCACCCTTCAAAACTTGTAACACAACCTACCATCCAAATGACATTCTTATTCCTATCAAGTCATCAACCCCGGCACTGCCTCCATCCGCAGAAGCTTTGACTAGTTTGCAATCGGTGGTCGCCCTCACCCCTCCTCTTCAAGCGATGACCAAAGACCCCATGGAAGACATCTTCCAACAACTTTCACTTGGGGAATATCGCTTGTTGGCCTTAGACATGTTTCAAACTCCACAAGAGTATAGACGCCTTCATCTCAACCCTAGTTATGACCATCAGATCGAGATGGTCGTGCCTTATGGTCTTCCTCACCTCCGAACCAATCTTGTCTATGGGGAGCTCAATCAAGCTCCTACTGATGGCAATCCTCTCTCTTCACCCCAACCTTTCACATCAGATTTCTCATTTCTTAGCAACCCCGCCTTTGCACACACTTACCTTTACAGGTGTGCATGGAAGGGTTTTGGTTTTAGACGTTATGAGCAGAGCTTCCATCAGCCCATTGAGCCTCTCAATGATGATGATGCCAAGAAACGATATGGCCTGAGATATCACGACCCCACTCAAGCCCCTTTAGACCTTTGTCTCGAGCCACCCATTGACCAATCTCCTCTAGGCTCACCTATCCCTCCCTCTTCACCTACGAAGTCAGTGGTTTCCATCCCTCCTAACTTTTTCACTGCCTAAATGTCATTTGCTTGGATCCCCTAAATCTATCAACTAGGTGGGGTACCTAGGCTCTCCATCTAGTCTTCTCTCTAACCCATTGATCATCCACACTAGGTTATAGACATTCTTCCTACCATAAAATGACTGGGGGGAGTTCGAATTTATATCAACTATCATAACCTTGACCAGACCAATGACCAAACATCAACCAGCCAAATATCAACCAGACATCAACCAATCATCAATCCAGACATTCATCCAGACATTAACCATGACCAGACATTGACAATTACATTTGCCAAACCATTGACCAGACCATCGACCAGACACTAACCAATCATCAGTCATGACTTCGACCAAACATTCAACCCAAGCATTTAACCAACCTTTTTATCAAAACATTCAACCAGTCTCAACCAATCAGCCACCGTATCAACCAACTTTATGTCCAACATCAATTAGCACATGACCAATATGGAGAGAAGTAAATGAGGCACATTTGCTCCACCTTGGCTCGGGCCTTTCATCATCACACACAAGTATGGGTCAGGGACTTATCGTCTGTTCTCTCTCGATAGATGGCCAGAACCTGAGCCTCTCAATGCGTTGCATCTGCAACCATTTTTCTGCTAGTCGAGTACTCATCCACTTGACATTTAACTTGAGCTTTGTCCCTTGAGCAATCCCCACCCTCTTAATCCTCATTCCTTTCAACCCTATTCCTCTAAACAAATCCTCTATAAACCCTTTTATGACACATGGATGCTTTGTCCTAATAAAAGGAAGCCCTTGAACTTCTATAGTCTTGTCCATGACTCCAAATTCTGTCGAAAAAAAAAAGATGTCAAAACATATCCAAGGTCACAAAAATAAATCAAAAGACAGACTGCTCCCTTGAAGGATAGTTGTACTATCATTGTTGTAGCTAATAGACTGAACCCTCGAAGGACAGCTATTCAAACTTATATAAAGCAAAAATATAGACCACTCCCTCGAAGGATGGCTATGACTAAATCTTGCTACAAATAGCACCTTTCTTAGAAGCTTCCCGCATCGATTAGCTTCAAAAATGACCACCAAGCAAATGACATCTCTATGTAGACTTCCCGCATTGATCAGTCTGCACCAAAAAAAAAAAAAAATGAGTCATGGACTTGGCTTGTAGTTGTCTTAGGGTCTCCTATAAAAAGGGGCAAGGTTATCCCTACTCTTAAAATGGGTTACCCCATCCTCCTCCTAACACCTGCTCAAGGGACTTCGAGCTCACTTTAATGTTAAAGTGATTCGATTACCGTTCTAACACAATTCACGGTCACTGACACTATGCATGAATGGGGCTCTTGGTTCTAACAACCCCTACCTATGCTGTCATTTTGGTCCTTGTCAATGAAAGAGCAATTTGCCTTTCACCTTCTTTTCACCTTTGGTCACCAAACCCAAACCATTTTCAGACCAGCATCATGACACCATCCTCATCATAGTCCATTTTCACATAGTTTCTATGGACAACAATACACATGGAAACTATCGACCAGACACAATTTATGTTAAGCATAAACCAATACTTGTTGAAGCATAAATAGTCCCCAATTCATTTTTAGCATACATCCATCATGACTATAGACAATTGCTAGGGATGAAAGACCATCGACCAATGTTACAGAATACACCATTTGGAAAAGGCTGTAACATCTTTTTCTCCTCATCATTTCGACACATGACCAAACCAATCATCGACCAATCTTCTCAACTAACTCAAACTACATTGTCTGAGGCCCTATGATTGGGGCTATGTAGGCAGCACTTAGATGACACGACATCCTCTGAGGTTAGCTCGACCACCCTCATTTGTTCATCTCTTTGATGGACAAACCTTCTCTTCTTTGACCATGACCTCGACCTCGACCAAGTCCAATCCATCCCTTTGACCCTTCCTCCCTTTTAGGGAGAACTACATTGGCCTGAGGCCCTTCACACAAGGGCTATGTAGGCAGCACTCAGTGTTCTGAGGTTAGCTCAGCCACATCCTTTCGTCCATCCATCCACCTTGACCAAAGACCATTGGAGATCATGCCTATCTCCTCCGACCATGACCACTCCCAAGACAATGTTGTCTTGGTTGTTTTTACATGTATGCTACCCCATGAATGGTTAGCAAAATTGTGCGCAGACTATTTTTGACCTTCACAAGTATAGGATCATGAGCCAGTTGATCCCTACTACTTGTGGCATTTTTGTGTTTCTAGGAGCACTTCCTGAGCCTGAGATACCTAGAACATGAAGACCATTGGAGCTTTAGCTTAGATTGAATACCCGATCAGAAGATGAAGAAATGTTGGGGCCCAGTTATTTCAATTTTGGCACTCTTTGACCCTCGACATGTGATAATTTGACTCGACCATCCTGTGAAGTGGTATACGCGTAATCACAACTATTGCAGCGTTCAGACTCACCTTCTCTTTATCCATCTCTTTGTCAAATCGACACTCGATCTCCAGTTCCCTTCCCTCGACTCTCACTTTAAGGAGGGAACACCTCATCCCATTCCTGGGGCAACTAACTCCTATTTTTGTCTTGCAGTTCATCAAGAACAACCAACAAGACAAAAAGGAGCAAATGTAGACACCAAAAATGTGTCTGCACCTTGGTCATCTTTCGTCCTCCCCCCTTGTCCCCCTTTGGCCCATGTCCTAACCCTTGTCCTAGCCTCCTCCATTTATCAAATAAATATTTTAATATATTTGACCCCTTTCCACCTCACCCTTGCCACCTTAGATCCCCTCCTTGGATCCCCCCACCTCTCTCCAAGCTTTTATTTCCCAAATCTCCCCTTTATCCTTCCTCCCACATCCATTTATGTCTTCTTTGACCATTTTCCCATGGCCCCTTGACTCGGGAGCATGCAAGAATGGACAGAGGCTAATGTTAGCCTCTGTGCGCATTCTGACCTCGCCGATGTCGGTCATTATTCGACCGATGTTGGTGGTTCTACCGACATCGGCACCCTTCAAAATAGTTTTTTGCAACCATTCTGTGCCCCCCACAAATAGAACACTCTTGACACTCCAGGCATTCATACTCTCCTTTCTCTCCACCTCGTACAGCAATAACAATAGGTATAGGCACTCTACATTAGTCATTTCTTCTTGCAACAGGTCTTCTACAGCTCCAACAACAAGCTCCTCCATTCTTCAATCAACAAGCAGGAGGTAAGAAATTTCATTATTTCATTTCACTATTTCATTTGATTTCAGTTACCTATTCTATCCACTGTCTACAACTTGCCCTATTCTTCCCTTGAGAGGCTGAAAAGCCTTCTCAGACCCTATCTCCTGTCCATCTTCCTTTTGCCCTATCACCCTTTCAATCTAGTCCTAGACAATATTCTCAGTCCCTCTGACCCAAGACAAGTTCCTCAGACCTCCAAGCAATCCTTCAGACCTCTAAACAGACCTCCCTAACCCTCAGACAAAACCACAGTCTGACCTGTGCATCCATAAACCCTATCCATAGTCCTAAAACCTAGCCTGACCCATCCCTAACTACTGCCCTAACTGACCTCGACCAGTACCCTTACTAACGTCAGTAGTATAACTGATGTCGGTGACCTTCCTGACTGACATCGGCCACTGTGTAAAGGCAGACAGCTTCTAAACAGGTACGCATTTGTCTTAAGTTCTTTCTTTTTGTTTTTCATCATTTATCACTTTATGTCTCTGATCAGCATTCTATTTTTAACAGTGGACTAACATCCTCCAAGAAGCCTTTGCACTTCTAGGACCAAGCTCTTGCTTGGCAGTCTACCCTTTTGTCATCTAACATTCTTCGTGTTTAGTGTCTTTCTCTTTCAGGTGTCATTCCTCCATAGCCAAAGAGGAGTTCTCACAACATCTAAATTTTGGTGCACAATGTCTACAATCTAGGTACGTACAAACCCTCGTCCTTCTTCTTAGTTTCTCATTTCTCTATCTTTTGAATGTAGAAAGCAATTTAGCATAGAAACACCATATACTAGAATAAACTCCAACTAATTTTCCCTCTAGATTGATCACGCATTCCCAAATTTATGGCCTAATATTGAACTCTAACTGAGCTCAAAGTGCCTATACGAGATCCTTTGTTCTATTGAAATAGAAAAGAACACTTAGTCAATTCCCTAAAGATCTTATTTCTTAGGAGATACCAGAAGATGACACTTGGCATTTTTCACTTGATTTATCAAAGACACGTGGCACTTTCCACTTTCCCTATATCCTACTTAGGAACGCTCCACCTTTGACCCCTGTCACAATTTGCTTCTTTGATACTTATCAATTTCAACAAAATAAGACTCGCCGCATTCCTTACCCGAGCAACCTTTTAAAAGGGGAAAGATGTATGTGGAAATATCTGCTTGCTCTTTAGCTATGCTTGTATAAATATTCAAGATGCATGTTAGGCTCTTATGGATGGTAACACTTGGCAGCTTTTGCAGACCTTTGAAATAAAATTGGGGACCCACCATGATCTTTATTCAGCAATGAAACTTGAAGATGATCTCTCAGACGTTGACACATGGAGGATTTCATGGCTTCAGGGAAGATACGTGGCATCTTTTGCTACTTTTGCTAAGGGTATGTGGTAGTTTCTGCTTATCTTGGGAATGGAGTAGAAAGGGGCTCAAAAAATGACACTTGGTGGCCTCCGCTTATCTTCAACACTTAAACAAAAATGAAACAATGCCTTGCTACCTTCCAAAAGGGTGCTTGAACCCTTTGGTTTTTAGGACACTCCCTTGAACCACCCATTGAACCAAAATTGGTTCAACGGTTCAACACTATGTGTCATTTACACACAACCCGAGATCTTGAACCAAAATATTGAACCAAGGCATTGAACCGTCCTATTGAACCTAGGTATTGAACCAACTGTCTCCCAAATGCCGACATGTGGTGACTTCTGCATTCTTCTAAAAAAGCAATTTAGAGCCCTCCATGACTACCACTTGGCATTTTTTGCCTGATCTTGATACTTAGCTTAGTGAAACCTTTTGCCAAAAAATAGATAAAATGCAGGTGCCAAAAAGGAACATGAATGCTGACATGTGCTGAATTCTATTGAGTTGTTGTTAGATACGTGGCACATTTTGTGGCCCTATTGAAAGTTATGAAAAGTTCCTTGGATGACACCACTTGGCCTATTCGATAACTTGAAAAGTGACACTTGGTGGCTTCCGCTTGAATTCAACACCTGGGAAAAAAATGAAACTAAAGAATCAAAAAGGGAAAACAAACCCATGTTTAGATGATGCCACTTGGTAGCCTCTACTGCTATTCGACACTTAGATGGAAAATGAATCAACTGAATCGAGCTCATGCTATGTTTCAAAATTATGCCATCACAACCAAGGTATGCGAGAACAAAATTTTTAATGTGCAACCAAAAATTGGAATACAACGTAGAGTGAAATTTTTACTCTACAAGAACATTATGTATGGCTTGTTGAGTGAGAAGCTCCCCAAAGGCTTTGAGAACACATTAAATGTTCCTAGCCATAATTACTGATACTAGATCTTCTCTTTGATATTTCATGCCAACTCCTTCTTGAAGACAAAACTTTATGATCATAGACCTGATTGAAACATGATTTGGTGTCTTTAGGTTGCTGTTTGTCAAGATTATGGCCTTGTCAAAGAATGAAAATATTTTACATTAATTGCACCTCTACTTTATCTTCATGCTTGGATCATAGGTCTATCTATAGGTGTAAAACCAATTTGAGACTATTGGTTTCCCTATAGTTTCTATATCAGTATAGACCTATATAAAATATAGCACCTTTCTATATTATAACATGTCTACAAGACCCATCCTTTCTCTATAAGAACCCAAACCTGTATGTGCATACATGGATCCTCTTAAGAACATCAAACACTACTATAAGAAAAACTTTTTTTAAGCAAAAATACAAACCAAAGGTTCATATTTTAACCTTAAAGGTGATCCATACACGTTTCTTGCATCTCACTGCATTACCTAGACTATTTCATGGCATTTGAACCAACTCCAATGGCATCAGAAGACCCCACAAAACCTTGTGTTTCATGGTCAAAAATAAATTTCCAACCCACATCAATAATTTCAAGCTTGTCTTTAATCCAATTGGTTATTGAAAACTAACTTCGCTTATTGACAAATTGACTCAACTCATTCCATCGATTTCAAATTATACGTAGCCCAGGGATCATTGATCTCCTACCAGTTAAATGTGTCCTTGACACTTGTCATGCATACATTCACCTTTGATATTTATTTACTCTTTGACCATTGTTCACCATTAGATCTAAATGTAAGATGCAGTGTGGATCGTCAATCTATCAGGACCCATTATTTGAATTCTAGTGACTATTTTTTAGAGTTTGAAATTGATGTCTATGCAAACGTCTATCATTTCTGACCAGCTTTATTATTATATATATTGAAGTGTAGGGATCATGGGGACACCAAACTTGTAGATAAGGACCTAATGCTAAAAATAAGGGACCTAATGTTATAAAAAAAAACCCTTTTGATCCATTGATCTTGTGAGCTTTCTAGGCAAAGATATTAAAGGTCCAAGCTGATTGATCCATATCCATTCTATGTAACATCTTGGTGATAGTCAATCTTTTTGGTTAAGTATGGGGAACTTAGTGAAAACTGACTAGAGAGCCAACTTTGCACATGCATATCTTCATTTTCACTTTGGTGGAGGACATGGGATTTGGTGCTTATGATCTAGACTTCAAAATAAATAGACCCATATGATTATTTATCCTTGGGGTTATCATACATGTGAGATCTAACACCATGAAAATTCCTACTCATCTCAATTTAGACCTAGAAAACACAGTTAGAAATGCTTCAGAGGGTGACTTTGCATGCTTATATTTTTCATGGTGTTACAATGTGTGAGATGTAACTTACTACAAATGATCTTGGTATAAAAGTGAAAAAAATCTTTTGACCATTTCTTCTAACTCTTCTACACATGTGAGATTTGGCTTCAATAACTTGCCTACTTATGTTTTCTACGTGCTTCATCAAACCATGCAATAATTTTTATGTGGGCCAAAAATGGCCAACATCTTTGGCAATTCATAGGGAAGCATGCATGTCATGATTTGAGAACATAGACCATCATCTTATCCAATCCATTGGGTATGGATTCATTGGCTTCTACAACTGAGTTGAACCTCTCTCTTGAAGCAACAAGGATCAAAAGAAACAAAACACAACAAAATGCTCGAGGCACTTTGGAAAAGAAAATAACAAAATAAAAGAGCACAAGCCACCCAGAGGAAAGTAAAAGATACTCTAACATGTACAATATAGTACAATGGATGTGATTCTTATTCAATAAAAAGGATGCAAATGAATTCCATTGATTGGGATGGGTATTACCTATCCATCCAATTGGGCAAGCTAAAAATCATTATGCTCTTTGCATCCATATATCAAATAAAGACCACTCCACAAGTTGTCAAACGTGGTATGGTTGCCTGATTTGGCCTTATTCGAATCCAATTTGAGGACTAGGTCCACTTCTTCGAAGCTCCTTATTGTATCTCTTTTTTCAAAATCCTTATTAACTTGAGTTTAATATTATTCCAAAGTTTTCATAGCAAGGTCCCTAGTTTACTCTAGCTTCATGAGTTCCACCATCCTCACATTCATGGACTCATCCTCCATCAACTCAAGCTAATGAGTTAACTCTAATGAAGGAATCTCAAGGGAGATATGCAATTTGGCTTCCCTTCCATACATAAGAACATATGGAGAACTACCAATGGTAGTTTTAGGAGTTACCCTATTAGACCACAAGGTTGTCTTTATCTTGGTGTGTCATGTTCTCTTATTTTCTTCCATGGTCCTCCTGATGATTCTCAGCAAATTCTTGTTTGTGGACTTTTCTAGTCCATTTATTTGAGGATAGTAGTTGGAATAAGTGTTGAGGTAGATGTCCAATTTGAGAGCCCATCCACTTGTCTCCATACCAAATAATGCCAATCCATTATCAAACATTATGGTGGTTGGGACACCAAACTTGATTACAAGGTTGTCATAAAAATCCAAGATTGCATCCCCATTAGCTTCCTTTAAAGAAATGGCTTCCAAACACTTAGTGAAGTAGTGAGTTACAATGAGAACCCATTTATGCCCTATACTTCATGGTGGATTGATCATCCCTATGAAGTCCAACCCTCATTGCATAAAGGGTTGCTCCACCTGGATAGGATTGAGTGGAAGGGTTGCTAGTTTTTGCTTTCCTACAAAGAGGGCACAATTATAGCACCTTCTAACCCATGTATGAGCATATTTTAAAAAGTTAGAACATTAATAACTAGACTTCATTACTTTTATTGGTGAAAAATGGCCTCCTAAAGGTCCATCATAGAACTGCTCTAAGAGTTTGGTTACCTGGTCATCATTTATGGATCTAAGGAGTACCCCATTGAGGTCTTTCCTAAAAATAACACCATCAATTAATGCATAAGGTATAGATTGGAGTCTGAAATACCTTCTTTTGGCTCTATCTAAACCTTAGGGTCATTCTCATGTTTCCAAGAAGTGAGTCATATCTTGAAGCCAATTCTTCTAAGGTGAGAGTACACCTACCTGTGAGTTGTCTTGAGTCACTAGAACAACTTCATTATCCCTTTGGAGGTCATTCATCATGTGCTCACATAAGCCTTTTCCCTTGACCAAATTGGTGGATTTGATTTCTACATCATATTCCATGACTTTTGTGATCTATCCTACTCTCTTGTCACTAAAATCTTTGTTAAAGAGAAAATCCCTAACTCCAAGATGAGACACCATAAGATGGATCTTGATATTGGAGAGCATGGCCATGAATTTATTGAGGCTCCTCAAGTTGTAAATAACTTGTTCCTCAATGAAAGTGTACCTTACCTTGTATCCTTCTAGCCCTTGACTAAAAAAAGCAATTGGTTGTTTCATTGCTTCATTATTCTTTTGCATCAGCATAGCTGATATGTTGTCAATGTTAAAAAAGGTATACAAGATGAAGTCTTTAGATAAATCAATATTTAAAAGTGAGGGTACTTGGGCAATGGCCTGCTTGATGGCTTTGAAAGTTATCCTACCATCATCAAACCAAGCAAACACTTGGATTTTCTTTAACATAGAGGTGATAGGCTTGACCAAGTTTATAAAACCAAGTATGAACCTTCTCACAAAGTTTATCTTCCCAAGTAAGCTCTAGGTCCCCTTTCTATATTTTGGCAAGGATAAGGTTAATATTGAACTTACTCTGTTAGGGTCAATGGATAACCCCCCCTTTTGAAACAATATGGCCTAGTAATTTGCCCTCATATTGTTTGTATGCTAATTTCGCTTTCACATTCAAAGATAGAAATAAGAAAGTGAGAAGAAATGGTCAAGGCTTGTGTGTACCTGGATGTAGTCATGCGCACCGTAATCCAGACGTTGTGAGAACTTCTCTTTGGCTGTGGAGGAATGACACCTGAAAAGAAAAGAGACTTGGAGAAAAGAAGGTGTTAGATAAGGAGATGGTGGGTTGCCAAGCGAAAGCTTGATCCCAGAAGTATGAAGACTTCCTTAAGGGATATCAACCCATTAGTCGATAAAAAGGATGTCTAATAAATAGCTGAATGATAAAAGACTAAAGTGATAAAAGACTGAAAAAGAAAATGGAAGCAAAGGCTTACCTATAAGATGTTGTCAGACTGGTCATAGTTGTCAGCGTCAGTGGTCCTACCGACGTCAGTTGTTGAGGCCTACCGACGTCGGTTAGTCTGCCAACATCAGTTGGGGCAATGGTCTCTGCGGCCGGCGTCGGTCAGGGAAGTAAGCTTGGACAGGGTCTGGTCGGGTCTATGGTCTGTGGCTAGGCTCTAGTCAGGTCTTTGGTCTGTGGACAAGGCCAAGGAAGGGTCTGGGTCTGTTTGAGTGGTCTAAGACAAAGTTTTGGACTTGGTTGAATGGTCTAGGGTCTGGGTCTGAGAGTCTAGTTAAATGGGCAGAGTGTATGGTCCAATAGAGGACGAAGGCAATAGGGAGATGGAGAAGTAAAGATTCGAGTCTAGTTTGGTCTGGGGATAGGAAATGTTGAATCTAATTCATAATACTTAGAAGCAAATGACTAGAAAAGACAAAGAAAACACAGACAATATACTTACCTGTGGCTGGCTGAAGGAGTGTTGCATACTGGTGTCTCTATTGTTGGTGCTATTGGTGTGAAAGCCTTGTTGCTGATGGAGTTGCTAAAGGCAGAATACCTATTGCTACACCTGAGGGAGAGAGTGAGAGGCTAGGCTTGAAGATTGGCAGATTGATTGGCAGAGTGGCGGATGGTCCAAGACTCTAGATTCCAAATTCATGATTAGCTCCTGAGATTCAGAGTTTTTGATTCAAATTTGTGATTAGAATTTGTGATTAACCAAGAAAGAGGTCAGAAGTCAGTTTATGTCGACCGACGTCGGTGATCCCGCTGGCATGGACCGACAGTTGACAGACGTCGATGGGTGCAGAACAAGTAAAAGGGCCAGCAAGCCCATTCTCCATCCACCAGGTGCATAATCGGTTGTAAGATTGTCAAAGGTTAGGCTAAATATGCACGAGAGTTGGTTAGGTAGTTGGAAAGGAGTAAGAATAGGTCTTGGGTGAGTCATAGGGTCGGAAATGGTCCAAGGCGAGGTGTCCTAGGTGAGGTGTCATGGGTGATGTGTCAAAGGAGGGGGGTTATTAATTCAAAATAAGTTTATTATTTTAAATTAGTAATTGTATGGGTTAGGAATGGGTTAGGAATGGACCAAGGGGGGAATAGGAGGGAGAAAGGACCAAAGGGTAGACACGATTTTGGTGTCTACATTTGCCCCTTTTTGTCTTGTTGGTTATTCTGGATGAACTGCAAGACAAAAATAAGAGTTGGTTGCCCCAAGTATGAGATGATGTGGATTGCCCTGAGGTATGGATGAGGTATTCCCCCTCAAAGTGGGAATCGAGGGAAGGGAACCTGATGTCGAGTGTTGATTTGACAAAAGGTGGATGAGAAAGAGAAAGAGTGAGTGAGAACACTGCAAAAGTCGTGATTGCGCGTACAACACTTCACGAGATGGATAGGTCAAATGTCGTAGGTCAAGGGTCAAGGAGTGCCAAAATTGAAATAACTGAGACCCAGCATTTAGTCATCTACTGATTGGGTTATTCAATCTAAGATGTAGCTCCAAATGGTCATCATGTTCCAGGTATCTCGGGCTCAGGAAGTGCTCCCAAAAACATGAAAATGTCACAAGTAGTGCGGATCAACCGGCTTGCGATCCTATACTTGTGAAGGTCAAACATAGTCTACGCACAATGTTGCTAACTAGTTGTGAGGTAGCATACATGTAAAAACAACCAAGGCAACGTGGCTTTGGAAGTGGTCAAGGTCAGAGGAGATGGTCATGATCTCTAAGGTCTGGTGGTCGATGCGGGCAGAGGCAAAAGTGATCATAAGTGTGCCCCATGAGGAGTCAGAAATGACTTCGACATTGGTAGGGCTAGTTGATTGGTCATGATGGAAGATGAAAGGTTGATGTCTTGAGAGAGATGAATGAGCAGATTGGTGGACAAAGGAATCACTGAGCTAACCTCAGAAGACTGACTGCTACCTACATAGCCCAAATTGGAAGGGTCCTCAGACCAATGTAGTTTGAAAAGAGGGTTAAAGAGGTCGATAGGCTGGTCTTGGTTGAGGTCAAGGTCGAAATGATGAGGAGGAAAAGATGTTACAGCCTTTTCCCATGGTGTATTATGTAACATTGATGAGTGGTCTTTCGTCCCTAGCAATTTTCTATATTCGTGATGGATGTATGTTAAAGATGAATTGAGGTCTATTTATGCTTCAGCAAGTATTGGTTTATGCTTAACATAAATTGTGTCTGGTCGATGGTTTCCATGTGTATTGGTGTCCATAGAAACTATGTGAATAGGCTAAGGCGATGTCTAATGTCATGTTGTTGGTCTAAAAATGTTGTGGTTGAGTTGGACCAAAGTGTGAAGGATAAGTGAAAGGCGGATTGCTCTTTCATTGACAAGGACTAAAATGATGGCATGGATAGGGGTTGTTAGAACAAAAGCCCCATTTATGTATCATGTCGTGGACCAGTGTTGTGCTAGAGAAGTAGTCAAATCACTTGACAATAAGTGAGCTCAAAATCCCTTGAGCGGGTGATGTGATAGGAGAGGAGGGGGTAACTCGTTTGTGGCAGGAATAACCTTGCCCCTTATATAGGTGATCCAAGAACGTCTATAGGCATGTCCATGACTTGATAGCTTGTCAGTCATTTTTTTTTTTTTTCTTTTTTTTTTTTTTTTTTTTTACGGTGGACTGATCGACGCGGGAAGTCCAAATAGGGATGTTGTTTGCTTGGTGGTCATATATGTGAAGCTGATCAATGTGGGAAGCTTCAAAAAAAGAGGTGCTATCTGTAGCAATAGTTTAGTCATAGCCATCCTTCGAGGGAGTGGTCTATACTTTTGCTTTAAATGTTTGATAAGTTGGCCTAGCTGTCCTTCAAGGGAACAGTCTAGTAAATACAGCAATTGTGTAGCTGTCCTTCGAGGGAGCAGTCTACATTTAGAGAGTTAATGACGTGGTATGATATGTTATTTTTGATATAAGTTGACTGAAGTTAGCCATGGACGACCCTATAGAGGTTTAAGGGTTCCCTTTTATTAGGACAAAGCATTACTGCTTGACAAAAAGGGTTGACGAATGTTTAGAAATCAGGGTTACAAGGAATAGGAATGACAATGACAGGGTTGCTCAAGGGATGAGCTCGAGTAAAATGTCAAGTGATGAATACTTAACTAACAGAAGAATGGTCATGGACGCAAGGCATAAAAGGGGCTCAGGTCTTGATAAGTCCATGGGCCATACTAGTGTGTTTATGATAAAAGGTCCAAGTCAATTAGGAGCAAACTTGCCCCATTTGGCTCTTTCCAGCTTGGTTAGGTGTTGATTGATGTTGGTTTAAAGAAGTGATAGGTGTTTGGTTAGTTGATGTTTGATAATTGAAGTTTGGTCGAGGTTTGGTTGATGCTGGTCGGGGTCATGATAAGAAGGTTGATTGATGGTTGGTCGAGACTTGGTTGAAGTTTGGTCGAATGTCTAGTCAAAGTTGGTTGAATGTTTGGTCGAGGTTAGGATAAGGTTGGATTCCCCCAGTCGCTTAAGGAGAATGTTGGATAGATTGGTCAAGGTCAGTTGAGGCTTAGTGGTCAAATGGACTGTGTTGATGTCGAATAATGGGGTCAAAGGCAACAAAGGGACCATAGTCTGGCGTGGAGATCCTGATTTAGGCGATAAGGTTTGAGAGGCATGGGTCGGTGTTGATAATTTATCGAAGAGGAGGTCGAGAGGGTCCTTGATGAGAAGGGAATCCTTTTTCTGGTGTTGATGAGTGACAGCTTTAAGAGCACAACAATGCTCATGTCATGTCTCGAAGTGTGATGATAGTGGCAGAATTTAGAGTTGTCGAACAAAGATGGCCTTGATCTGAGAATTGATGAGTGGGGTGGTGTTGAAGGTTTATTGATGATGTGGCCAAGAATAAGGGTGTCATTCACCAGACATTGGCGAATGACGACCTTGAGGGCACAACAATGCTCAGTGTCGTGTCCAAGCATGCGATGATATGCACAAATGCGAGTGTCATCGAACCAGGGTGGTTTTGGTCTGAGAAATTGATATGGTTTAAGAGGTGGGAGATTGATGTGAGAGGACTGCAATAATTGTCGTAACAACAAGGCATAAGAACATGCTAATGGGTCTGGATGTTTTGTTACAGTGGGGATTGATGACTTTGGTTTGAGAGGCATAAGAGGCAGAGGTCGATGGTTTGGAGGAGATATATGTCTGAGGGGTTGAGGGAGTAATAGAGGCGACTTGCCTCTGTGAAGTATGGGAGTGGGCAGCACCCCTATTAAAGTGGATGAATGTGGGCCCAAGATTGAAGGTAATGAGGAAGGTGGGGGAGGAGTTCTCTGATGTGGTCTAGTGGCCTTCTTTGGTTTGGGTTGAGGGCCACCTTTCTGCGAGGTGAGGTTAGATACGGGTTTGAGTTCAGATATGGACGGAGGTGATATGGGTGTGCCAGAATGTTTCTATGCTAATTTCGCTTTCACATTCAAAGATAGAAATAAGAAACTAAGAAGAAATGGTCAAGGCTTGTGTGTACCTAGATGTAGTCGTGCGCACCGTAATCCAGATGCTATGAGAACTCCTCTTTGGCTGTGGAGGAATGACACCTGCAAAGAAAAGAGACTTGGACAAAAGAAGGCGTTAGATAAGGAGATGGTGGGTTGCCAAGCAAAAGCTTGATCCCAGAAGTATGAAGACTTTCTTAAGGGATATCAACCCACTAGTCGATAAAAAGGATGTCTGATAAATAGCTGAATGATAAAAGACTAAAGTGATAAAAGACTGAAAAAGAAAATGGAAGCAAAGGCTTACCTGGAAGATGCTGTCAGACTGGTCACAGTCACCGGCGTCAGTGGTCCTATCGGTGTTGGTTGTTGAGGCCTGCCAACGTCAGTTAGTCTGTCGATGTCAGTTGGGGCAATGGTCTCTGCGGTTGGCGTCGGTCGGGGAAGTAAGCTTGGATGGGGTCTGGTCGGGTCTGTGGTCTATGGACAGGCTCTGGTCAGGTCTTTGGTCTGTGGACAAGGCCAAGGAAGGGTCTGGGTTTGTTTGAGTGGTCTAAGACAAAGTTTTGGACTTGGTTGAATGGTCTAGGGTCTGGGTCTGAGAGTCTGGTTGAATGGGCAGAGTGTATGGTCCAACAGAGGATGGAGGCAATAGGGAGATGGAGAAGTAAAGATTCGGGTCTAGTTTGGTCTGGGGATAGGAAATTGCTATTATGTTCATCAAGACTGTAGCGATCAACACTTTTGGGGGTTCAAAGAGATCCCATACTCTTTGCATCTTTGGAAAACTATCCTTAGATGCTTTATGTAATCACTAGCATTCTTGGAGAAGACTATAATGTCATCTAAGTAGACTAGCACCATTTGATTTAGCAATCCCTAAAAATCCATGTCCATCACCATTTGAAAGGTTGCCCCAACATTGGAAAATCCAAAGGACATATTTTGATAAGCAATTTCCCCCCACTTGGTGGTGAAGGCAGTCTTGTACTGGTCCTCTTCTCTCACTAGAACTTTGTTATAACCTAAGTATCCATCTAGGAGAGAGAAACATTTTGAACTGGCAACTACTTGTAGGAGTTGCTCCATGGGTGGTAGAGGGTAGTGGTCCTTCAAAAAGACCCTATTAAGATCTTTGAAGTCCACACACAGTCTGATCTCCCCTCTCTTTTTTATAATAGGTACTAGGTTAGCTACCCATGAGGAGTGTTTGATGGGGAAGATGATCTTAGACTCCATAAGCTTGTTCGATTCCTTTCTCATGAGATCTTCAATCTTGGGATTAATGGGCCTCTAATTTTACTTGACAGGCTTGGCATCAACCTCCAACTCAATGGTGTGTAGGCTATATTAGATTCAAATCCCTTAAGTCACTATATTTCCAAGCAAAGATGTTTGTGTATTCCTTATAGATCTTTATGAAAGCATGCCTTTTAGCTTTAGTGCTTACTTTTCCAATCTTGAGAAGCTTGTCCTCAAAGATAAAAACTCTTTCATATTTATTCTTGTTATTTTAAATCATTACTTTATCCTTCCTCATATGGTCTCCTTCATGAAAGATACCTTCTAAGGTGACTAGCCCTTTAGAAAGCTTACTGGACCTTAATTGGATAATTTTCTCCCCATACTGGTGCTGCAAATTTTCTTGATTAAGGGAAGATAATTCTACTTCTTGTTACAAGAAGCATGTAATATGTTTATCATTTGCAAAGACCTTTTATAGTGATCTTTGTTTTTTGGCACTGATGGTCTTATTACCACTTTGATGTGTGGTTAAAATTTGGTTCCTTTTAGTCCATTGGGGATGTCAAAATGAGCCCTCATAGTTGATAACCTGTCAGCATGTTGGTTTTGGCCTCTCGACACTAGTTGGATGTTGAAAGCCTCAAATTATTTGATGAGATCCCACACTCTATGTTTGTATGATCTCATTAAAGGGTTCTTTGTGGCATTCTAACCTTTGAATTGGTGCACAACTAACTCATTGTCCCCATAGACTTGAAAATGCTTGATCTTTCTCTTATTGGCCCATTAAAGGTCATGGATGAGACCTTCATATTTTGCTACATTACAGGAGTAGCTGAATTGAAACCTGTATGAAGAGATGTACTTATCATTTGAAGGGGAAATTAACATGGCACCTGCACCCACCCTGTGCTTTCTCCTTGAGCCATCAATGAACAACTTCCATAGACCACTAGGATCTTCTTGAGCCTTTAGGAGGGATGGCATAGGATGGTCATCTTAATATAGATAGAAAACACCCAAGTCTCTTTCTTTGACACCTTTTAAGGGGTCCACCGACTGGTTATCATTCCAAAACTCATCCAAGAACATGTTTGGTACCTCTTCTAGATGAGTGTTCAAATCTTGCCCCATGGCAAATTCATCCTCATCAATGATGGTGAAATTAATGTTGACACTATATGGCCCATAAGGATCTATATGGAATTATGAAGTAGGCTTAACCTTGATTGGCACCTTAGTCTCATACCTTGTCTTGAAGGCCATGTAGGACTAGTCTGCTACAAGATAACCTCTTATCTTTGTTTTGAATTCTCTAGATAAGCATAGTGCAAAGTGATGAGGCATATCTAAGACCAATACATCTTATGCTATCGAGACACTAGGATAAGTTTACAAGGTCATTTGAGGTCCTTGATTATACCACATGTTTTAGGAGAAGAACCATCAAGTTGCATCACTCCTTTGGATTGTGGTTTGTATTTAAGACCAAACTAACCAGCTATGGACTTTGGCATCACTGAGGTACTAGCACCATTTTCCACTAAATAGTTATGTACTAGAGAGTTACTAATGATTACTAAAATATAGAAGGGAGGAGACTTGACTGCTTTACTTGATTACCCTTCATCTATCCCTTTGGCTATATTGGTGAGAACTTCATTCTCCTTGTTTGATGGTTTATCTGCAAAATTTGTAATATTAACCTTGGCTAAACCCTCCTAAAGAATGTCCACCTAGCCAAGCATGGAGAGCATATCCCACATGGGTATACTCACATTTTACTTCTTCATTTGTTCAAAAATGTTTATGGGTGAACCACCAACATTTGCTTGAGCTTTGGGGGCCACCACTATTATTTTTTAAACTTGTGAGCCTAGGGAACAAAAGGATACTTTTGGCTCTGATATTTTGGAGGTACTAGGATCTTTGGAGTGACAACAGGTTCCCTAGGCCTTGTTAGTGAAGGAGTAATCGTGGGAAGCTCTTTGATTGCTTCTTAATTACCATCTATATTCCTTCTTTTAAAACTTGTATTTGCTGCCACTAGACTATATGCATGGCTAGAACTAACCTATTGGCTATCTATGTAACACTCTCCTTATTCACATTTCATCATTGTGGCATCTATTTTATTTGGTCCCTAATTAGACCCTTGACCGTGGGTAGTTTCTTCTATTCTATTGATCATAGGCACCTCTATGTTTTGGGCCATGAAAGCTTGGTTGTACCTAAAGTTAGCAGCTTGTTGCCATTGATCATTGAAGGCTTGGTTAAGGTCAACATTTTGGACCATATGTTGACCAAAGGACTAGTTCTAAGGCATGGTACCCTTTTCTTCTTAGGCCACATTATTTTGAACTAGGACCAAGGAGTTATATGTACTAGTAACATTAGGGTTGAATCTACTTTGCCTATTATAGCTATGTTATCTTTGCCCTTGGTTCTGACCTTGGCCATGGTAGTTTCCTTTATATAGAGGTCTATTTGCTTGAAAATCCTACTCCTAAGGTTGATATGAATTTTGATAAGGCCTGTTGAAGGCTTTTTGACTTTTGGCATTTACTAGCTCATTCCCCAAAGACTAAAACATGCTTTTGAACTCCTAAAATTTATTTTGTTCTAGTGAATCGCTAGAGCCACGAGTAGAAGCTTTCTATTGATTTGGTATAGGGATTGCAATAGTTATTGGTGTAGGTAAAATGACATCTAATGGAGGAATAGAAATAGGATATGGTCTGATCTTAGGAAATAAGGGCATCAGTGGTCTGGGTGTAAGTTTGCCAACTTGAATAAGAGAATTTTCTACCTTAATGGCCACCTCATATGCACCTAGAAGTATATTTCCTCCCATATATTTGATCATCACTGCTATCTCACTATTTAAACCCTTTAAATAATATAAGAAAACAAAATTGGGGGTTGGTCTAACTATAATTGGGATTCTGTCCCAAGTTTTTTAGAACTTTGTGTTGAAGTCTTGCATGGCTTCATGAGGATTTCTTCTAATTATAGTTAGTTATTTTGAAAGTGACAAATAGTCACTTTTATCCTCAAATATTTTACATGAGGCTTCCCCTAATTGGTCCAATGTCTGAATAGAATTTTTAGTAAGGCCTCTATACCAATCTAGGGATTTTCCTTTGAAAGAGGTAGCTAGCAACCTAATAGTTTATTCTCCTATATGACATTATGTATATTTAAAAAAATTACTATGTCCATGAGGTGTTATGGCTTGGTCTCTAGTGTAATAGGGAACACTTTTAAGGGCTGCAATTGGGATTAGATCATGGTGAGCAAGGGATAAAGGGATTTGTCCATTAAAATTCACAAAAGCTCTAGGACTGCCATGGTTATGCAAGGGGTTAATAAGGGTCCTCTTGTAGGGATAGGCCTTGGAAATGCCCTAGGAGCAAATTTTCCCTGATATGGATGAGCATTTTCAAACCTTAGTCTTTTTGTAGAATTTAAAGATAGTTCAACAAAGTCAAAAGGAATACCTCTTGAAGTTGACCTTGTTATCACCTTTGGCATGAGATAGAGTTGTTGTTATGCACTAGAGAATTGATTCTTCCTTTCGGGGTCATCAGATGCTATTGTTTGGATATTAACCACTGTAAATTTTATCAAGTTAGCATCAACTTTTAAGTCCCATTGGGCATGCTATAAACTATTAAAGGATCAATTTGCACCCTTATAGAGGGTTTTTCAAGATCCCTCCAATCGATTCTATAAAATTTGGATAACCTTAGGCTATGGGTATCCTATAGTGAGATTGAACCTTTGGAGTAGGTCAGATTCCTCTTTGATGCTCACCTAAAACTAATACTAAGCCTAATTCTTCATAGAAAAAGGGTTAGAAAGAGAGTAAGGGTTCCTTAAAAAGTTAACAGGGTGATACACCAAAGTTAAGTGGACACTCACATAAGTTTGAACCCACACTGGATCAATAAAAGACAATCGTGACTTACTCAATCTCACAATCTCACCAACTACATAAATATATTATAGAGGTGGTCCTAAGCAAAACACTAATCCAAACTTGCAATTTAGCTTGAGAACATCTTCAAAGAGGAAAGAAAAAGGATTAAAAAATTAGGAATAATCTCCTTAACAAATTTACCATACACAAGCATACTAAACACTAATTAAAGATACGAGATAGGCAAAGAGTTGATCTTATTACTTCAAAAGGTAATTCTTACAATATTTTAACAAGGTTTAACCTTATCAAATGAGCACACTTTTTCAAAAGTCTCGATGAGTATCTTTGTCTCATAAATAAAAATGCTAAAACTTCTAAAAGCTGAGAACCCCTATTAAGGGAATGAGACCAAGATATATAGAAGAAGAGAGACCGATCGAAACAATGGGTGATCATGCTATCAAAAAAGGAACACCTAGCCTGGGTTATTAAATGAATCTGAGTTACCACCTTTGGCTCTTTAACCAATGAAACATTGCCACCCTTTTGATCAATCAAAATGTTGTGTATGGCTTATTGAGTGAGAAGGTCCCTAAAGGCTTTGAGGACACATTAAATGTTCCTAGCCATAGTTCTTGATACTAGATCTTCTCTTTGATACTTCACGCTAACTCTTGCTTGAAGAAAAAACTTTATGATCATAGACCTGACTGAAACATGATTTGATGTCTTTACGCAGCTGCTTGTCGAGATTACGGTCATGTCGAAGAATGAAGATCTTTTACATTAATTTCACCTTTGCTTTATTTTCATGTTTGGATCATAGGTATATCTATAGGTGGAAAACCAATTTAAGACTATTAGTTTTCCTATAGTTTCCATATAAGTACAGACCTATAGAAAATATAACACCTTTGTATATTATAACAGGTCTATAAGACCCATCTTTTCTCTTCAGGAACCCAAATCTGTATGTGCATACATGGATCCTCTTGAAAATGTCAAACACTATTATAAGAACAACTCTACTCAAGTAAAAATATGAACCAGAGGTTTATATTTTAACCTTAATGGTGATCCATACACGTTCTTTGCATCTCACTGCATTACCTAGACCATTCCATGATATTTGATCTAGATCTAATGGCATTGAAAGACCCCACATAACCCTATATTTCATGGTCAAAAATTACTTCCCAACCCTTGTCAAGAATCCTGGGCTTGTCTTTAATCTAATTGGTTATCAAAAAATGACTTGGCTCATTGACAAGTTGACTCAACTCACTCCATCAATTTTAAATTATATGAAGGCTTGTAGATCATTGATCTTCTACCAGTTGAATGCATCCTTAACACTTGTCATGCATACATTCACCTTTGAGATTTGTTGACTCTTTGACTAGTGCTCATCATTATATCTAAATGTAAGATGTAGTGTGGATCGTTGATCTACTGAGACCCACTATTTGAATTCCAATGGGTATTTTTTGGAACTTGAAATTGATGTTCACATGAACATTTGCTATTTTTAACCAACTTTTCAATTCTATATCTTGAAGTGCATGGATCATGGGGACACCAAACCTATAGAAAAGGGACCTGATGCTGAAAGGAAAAAACCCTATTGATACACTAGCCCTGTGACCTTTCCAAGTAAAGATATTGAAGGTACAAGCTGACTAATTTGTATCCATTCCATGTGACATCCTGGTGATGGTTGAGCTTTTTGGCTAAGCATGGGGAACTTAGTGAAAACTGACTGGAGATCCAACTTTGTACATGCATATCTTCATTTGCACTTTGGTGAAGGACCTAGGATTTGGTGCATATGATTTGGACTTCAAAATAAATAGACCCATATGATTGTTTCCCTTTAGGGATACCATACATGTGAGATCTAGCACCATGAAAATGCCTACTCAGCTCAATTTAGACCCAAAAAACACAGTCAAAAATGCTTCAAAGGGTGACTTTGCATGCTTATATCTTTCATGATGTTGCATCACGTAAGCTACAACTTAGCAAGAATGATCTTGGTACAAAAGTGAACAAACCCTTTTGACCATTTCCTCTGACTCTTCTACATGTACGAGATTTGGCTTTAGCAACTTGCCTATTTGTGTTTTCTGTGTGCTTCATCAAACCATGCAAGAATTTTTTGTGGGCCAAAAATGGCCAATAGTTATATGACTATATTTGATAAAACATCCACTATGTTGAAAGTCAAAATAAGTTTGACAAGTCAACTATGATTTTGAATGCATAAGAAGTTTGTTGGGGATCAACCAACAATAGATTACACTTATGAAAGCAATAAACGCGGAATTAAATCAGATAGACAAGTAACTAGAATGATAAATAGCAAGAACAAGAGATACAAGAAACCACCCTGAAAACTTATATTAAACTCTTTACAAAAGGAATACAATTGAAGAAACTTCTCTCTTCCACACCTCTCCTAGATGTATAGATCTCTCACTAGATCTCTATCCCTCAAGAGCTCTCTCTCTCTCAAGAACAATCAACTCCAACAAACCTGGATTGATTCAATTCTGTACTATTCTTCAACATACCAATTCTACTACTACTACAATAAGCTAAGAAGATCTAATTCTACATATAGAATTAGGAGACTTGAGCATGCACTTACAACAAACAGTTAAGCCTCTTAAACAAGGGCTCTAAAAATAATATTACTAATAATAGAGACGCGAACTTAAGACTACAACTTAAACTCATCATGCAAACACTCAGTTCTGTCCTCGAAAATAGCATTCTGGACGCACAGGTAACCGACGCCGGTTCCTACTGCTTGCCTGTGACCGTTGTCGGCTGATCCACTGCCGACGTCGGCATCTCTTCAACTGCACCTGACCGACGTCGATCATTCCTGACCGATGCTGGTGATTGTGTAGACCCAAAACCGTTAAATGTGCTCATGTGTGAAGCTTTTAGGCTCCACACCTTAACAATCTCCCACTTGGAGATAAACAGTTGCACCAGTACCTGTACAGCAACATCTTCTAGCTCCTCCATCTTTAACTCAATCATGAAGACCAACAGAAGTTGAATGAAAATTCAACTTCTCCTTTATAACCGGCTTGGTTAACATATCAGCAGGATTCCTATCTGTATGGATCTTCTCCAGCTTCAACTCACCATCTTCCAATACCTGTCGTATGAAATGGTACCTTAGCTGTATGTGCTTTGTTCTTGAATGAAAGGCTGAATTCTTAGCCAAATGGATTGCACTCTGACTGTCACTATACAATCTGCAACTCTCATGCTCCCTACCAAGCTCATCCATGAACCGTGTCATCCATATCATCTCTTTTCTAGCCTCTGTGGCTGCAATATACTCTGCTTCTGTAGTTGACAAGGCAACAACCTTCTACAACTTAGATATCCAGCTAACTGTCGTTCCACCTACAGTGAAAACATAACCTGTAGTGCTCCTCCTGCCATCCAAATCACCTGCCATATCTAAATCTACATAACCATGTAGAGAAGTATCTGAACCTCCATAGCACAAGTGCCTACTGTTGGTTCCTCTTAGATATCTAAGGATCCACTGAACTGCTTTCCAATGTTCTTTACCTGGATTGGCCATATACTTACTTACCACTCCCACTGCTTGGGCAATATCTGGTCTAGTACACACCATTGCATACATCAAACTCCCTACTGTAGAAGAATATGGAACCTTACTCATGTACTCTACCTCATCATATGAATTAGGACATTATTCTTTACTTAACTTAAAATGTCCAGCCAAAGGTGTGCTTACCGGTTTAGCACCCTGCATATTGAACCGTTTTAACACCTTGTCCACATAATCCTCTTGAGACAATATCAACCTGTGATTTTTTCTATCTCTCTTAATGCTCATGTCAAGGATTTTTTTTGCTTCTCCCAAATCCTTCATAACAAACGTTTGAGCTAATTTCACCTTAAGCTCAGAGATATCCTGCATGTGTGATCCTGCAACCAACATATCATCTACATACAACAATAGAATAATATATCTACCATTATCAAATCTCTTGAAATACACATAATGGTCAGATTGACACCTACTGTAGCCATGCTCAGTCATAAACCTATCAAATTTTAAATACCATTGCCTAAGAGCTTACTTGAGGCCATACAAGCTTTTCTTCAATCTGCACACAAACTTCTCCTTACCCTTGACCTCAAATCCTTCCAGTTGTTCTATATAAATTTCCTCATCTAAATCTCCATGAAGAAATGTTGTCTTAACATCTAGCTGCTCAAGATGCAAATCTTCAAAAGCAACCAAAGACAATACAACCCTTATAGAAGTCATTTTAACAACAGGAGAAAAAATCTCACCAAAGTCAATACCTGGCTTTTGTGCAAATCCTTTCACTACCAATCTGGCCTTGTATCTCATCTGTCCATTCTCACCTTCTTTCAACCTATAGGTCCATCTGTTCTTCAGTGTCCTCTTACCTGCTGGCAACTCAACCAAATCCCATGTTTGGTTCTCTCTTAAGGACTCCATCTCCTCAACCATGCCACGCTCCCACTGAATCTTGGACTCCACCTGTATTGCTTCTTCAAAACTCTCTGGTTCTCCACCATCAGCTAGCAATAAATAAAATAATGAAGGAGAATATCTAATTAGAGGCTTACTCACCCTTTCTGACCTCCTGATGAGTGTCTGAGACTCATTCACAACATGCTGTCCACCCAAATTCTCTAACAGTGACCGACCTCGGTCACCTCCAGATCTGTTACTGGCCGACATCGATTCTTCCTGACCGACATCGGTGCCTATCCTGTCGACGTCGGTCTCTATATGGCCGACGCCGATCTCTGTACTGCCGACGCCGATTCCTACCCTACCGACGTCGGTCTCTGTGTTTTCCTGCAAGTGATTATTTCTTTTTCCCACAAGCTCATATTGGACCTTCACCTCATCCAATTCACCATTGCTCTGCCCAGATTGATTCAGCTTCCTTAGCTGATCACAATACATCACTCTTTCATTGAAAACAACATCACGGCTCCTAATTACCTTGTTAGTTGCTAGATTCCACAATCTGTAACCAAAATCATCTGAGCCATAGCCAATAAACGTGCACCTCATAGACTTAGCATCAAGCTTCTTTCTATTTTCTTTATCTATGTGCACAAAGGCTTCACAACCAAAAACTTTGAGATATGAGAGATCTACCTTTTTACCTGTCCATGCCTCTTCTGGAATTCCACCATCCAGAGCTGTAGAGGGTCCTCTGTTAATCAGGTACACTGTAGTGTCAACAGCTTGTGCCCAAAATTGTAAGGGCAAACCAGCATGCAATCTCATACATCTTGCACGCTCCATTATTGTCCTGTTCATCCTTTCAGCAATTCCATTCTGCTGAGGTGTCCTTGGAACCATCCTTTGCCTGCAGATTCCATGCGTATAACAATAATCTCTGAACTTATAACTGCAGAACTCACCGCCATTGTCAGATCTCAGGCACTTCAATCTTTTACCTGTTTCATTCTCAACCATAGCTTTCCAAATCTTAAAAGTCTCAAATACATCAGATTTTCTCCTAATACAATAGATCCATACCTTCCTTGTAGCATCATCTATGAAAGATACATAGTATTGTGATCCTCTAATGGAAGTAACCTGAGCCGGTCCCCACACGTCTGTGTGAACAAGCTACAACTTATGCCTCTTCTTAGTAGACCTAGTCTTGAGAAAACTAACCCTTTTCTATTTTCCAAATACACAGTGCTCACAAAACTCTAGATCTATGCCTTTTAAATCTGAAAGCATACCTTTGGACTTAAGAATTGACATCCCCTTCTCACTCATGTGGCCAAGCCTTGAGTGCCACACTTTAACATCCACATCTGAAGTAGATAATACAGAAGGAGATTTATTAGTAACACAATTACACAAATAGAGAGTACCTTCTCTCTTACCTCTGGCCATAACAAGTGCGCCCTTGGTCACCTTCCAAGATTCTGCTGTGAGAGTTACTGTACAACTCTCATCCCCTAACTTTCCTGCAGAAATCAAATTTCTCTTCAAGCTAGGAACATGCATCACATCTCTCAACACCCATGTTTTGTTATTCTACATCTTCAGCTGCACTTTACCTTTGCCAATTATTTTATAGGGCTCATCATCCCCTAGATACACTATTCCAAAATCTCCATGGATATAGTCACAAAAATATTCCCTGTTAGGGGTAGCATGAAAAGATGCACCAGAATCTAACACCCAAGATTCTATATTATTATGCAGAGAGAATATTAAAGCATCTTGTGCAATACCTGCAACCTTGGCTTCCTCCTTTCCTTCGTGTTGATTTTCCTCCTTAGGCTTTGACCAGCAATCTCTGCTTATGTGCCCAATCTTTCCACAATTCTAGCATTGTGGCTTCCTGCCATTCCTGGATTTGGATCTTCCTCTCACCTTAGACTTAGATCTTGATCTCCTCTTGCTCTTATCTTTCTGCCTTCCCCTGCTCTCAAAACTTAAAGCATTCCCAGATGTCTCTTTTGTGCTTTTTTTGCGAATTTCCTCATTCAAAATAACACTAACAACATCCTCTACTTTCAAAATATTTGATGCAGATGCAGTATTACTTACTGCCATTACTAAGCCATGCCAGCTTTCAGGCAAAGAACATAATATCAAAAGAGCTTTTATTTCATCATCAAACACTATATTGACTGAACTCAATTGATTCACAATTCCATTGAAATCATTCAGATGAGTAGAAACAGATCCACCTTCATTCATATGCAAATTAAATAACTGCTTCATAAGATATACCTTATTAGAAGCTGGGGGTTTTTCATACAAATTCGCTAAGGTAGTCATCAACTCTATCGTAGACTTTGCCTGTGATAAATTGGATATCACAGTGGATGCTAGACTCAGTCTTATAGACCCCAGAGCCTTTTTGTCAAGAACTTCCCATTCTTCATCCTCCATGTCTTTGGGCTTCTTTGCAACCCCACCTAACGGTAAGTAGAGATCTTTCTGATACAGATAATCCTCTATCTGCATTCTCCAATGTTGGTAATTTTTGCCATTGAACTTCTCCATTCTCAGTTTACTTTCATCTGCCATTGCTTCTCCCACTCAAACAGAAATCCCTGTAAAAACCCCTGTGAGAACCTGTAATCAATACACACTACACAGATCTGAACCACCTGTTAGTGAACCTGAGCTCTAATACCACTTGTTGGGGATCAACCAATAATAGATTACACTTATGAAAGCAATAAACGTGGAATTAAATCAGATAGACAAGTAACTAGAATGATAAATAGCAAGAACAAGAGATACAAGAAACCACCTTGAAAACTTGTATTAAACTCTTTACAAAAGGAATACAATTGAAGAAACTTCTCTCTTCCACACCTCTCCTAGATGTATAGATCTCTCACTAGATCTCTATCCCTCAAGAGCTCTCTCTCTCAAGAACAATCAACTCCAACAAACCTGGATTGATTCAATTCTGTACTGTTCTTCAACATACCAATTCTACTACTACTACAATAAGCTAAGAAGATCTAATTCTACATATAGAATTAGGAGACTTGAGCATGCACTTACAACAAACAGTTAAGCCTCTTAAACAAGGGCTCTAAAAATAATATTACTAATAATAGAGACGTGAACTTAAGACTACAACTTAAACTCATCATGCAAACACTCGGTTCTGTCCTCGAAAATAGCATTCTAGACACACAGGTAACTGACGCCGGTTCCTACTGCTTCCCTGTGACCACCGTCGGCCGATCCACTGTCGACGTTGACATCTCTTCAACTACACCTGACCGACGTCGATCGCTCCTGACTGACGCCGGTGACTTTGTAGACCCGAAACTATTAAATGCACTCATGCGTGAAGCTTTTAGGCTCCACACCTTAACAAAGTTGACACACAAACCAAAAAATATAATTTAAATTAAACTACATTTAAACAAATTCAAAATTAAAAAAATGATTTTGGGTGTTTTGAACACTAAACCTCCCAAACTATAAGCTTTTAACAAAATCATTACGACCAACACTTCTAGAAGCTATTCAAGAATTTATATGCATATTATTATATTTGTTTTTTATTTGATTTTAAATGTGTGTTTGTGATTTTCAAAAAGTAAAAACAGATAATTTTTTTCAACTTGTAGATTAAAAAGCTAATTTAGAGGTGGGTTTCTTTTCAAGTTGCATGCAAATATTACTTTAAATAAATTATTTATTTTTTAAATAATTAATACAACTATGTAAAAAATATTTACATACTTGTAATATGTTTTAAGTATAAGTATGACACTATAATAGCAACATTGAAATTAATAGTAGCTTGTTTAAATCATTAAAAGGTTTGAAACTTTGTCAATCCTCCTAAAATCTTGAGTTAAAGTAGATTGAACCATCAAAATTTAATTTTTGGTGTAGAACTTAGATTTTTCATTCCACCAGGCCATACTATGGCACCCTTGGAAGCTTGTAAAAAATTCAAATGAAGCCTCTAATGCTTCAAAGGGTATAGCAAGGGTTTTGTCAGGAAAAATTAATGATAAAATAACTATTAAGCACCTCAAAAATTAAACCAGGAGCATGTTAAGTAATTTTTTATGAGATTCCTCATCCACCCAAGCCATACAATGGCACCATGGAGGAGAGAGAAAAAAATAAAGCTTTATTAGTCCTTTTCAGGCTCTACAATTGATTTGCAATGCTTCAAACATTTGTTTTATCCCTTCTTGACCAGATAGAGATCTAAAAACCTATTTGAAACAATTTTTTTTAAATTTTTCTTTTCTCCCAAGCCGTACAAGCCAATAATGGTGTCCCAAGGAAGTTTGAAAAAAAAAGGTGCTTTAGAAAGTCTTCAGATGATATCTTGGGTGTTTTGACAAGTACAAATGCAATAATCCAACTCTTAAACACTTCAAACTAGCCCCCGAAACTTTGAAAATAATTTTTTTCTAAAGTTTTCAGGGTCCATAGTCCATACTTGGGCCATACAAATGCTCTTAATGGCCCATGCTGAAATAAAATTCTTCAAAACTATCTCCTTTGCTCTTGAGTGGTGTTTGGATTAAAATCCAAGGCTTGCGAATGATCTATTCCTCCCAGAGATCAAACAAAAAATCTTCTTCCTTTATGCCATACATAGGCTTGAAAGAAGATTTAAAATAATAAAAAAATAAATAAATTGAATAAAATCTCAATATTTCAACTCAATGCAATATGCTTGCGAATTAAATTCACCCCGCTTGCTTTGGTATCATGAAAGAATTCATGTATGAATATATGAAGCAACACACACAAGTCGAATCTAGAGGGACATGATTAAGCAAAGCATACACAAATAATAGTGAACATAGTACACAGATATTTACTGTGGGAAAACTTTAAAGAGATTTAATTAAAAAAAAAAAAACCCACCAATAATGATTATATAAATTATTGAGAAACTAAGACCTAATACAACATATTCTTCCTCTTCTCACTTCTTCTATCAAATGCCCTTCACAAGTTCTACAATTGAATATGACAAAATAATTTCATATCCGAATGATTTCACAATAGGAATAAACCCTATTTATACTGAAATACCGAAAAAAGTGATCATTGTAAAAGTAATAGGTCCATCCATCACGATAAAATACTTTAATTAAAATATGGTAATAATTAAATAATTATAATTCTATTATTTATTATCACGAGGTTCCATATATTATTATTTATTTAATTAATACTAAGATTAAGTGTCAATTAAACCCACATAAAATTGAATGTTCTAATACTATTATATGTAGATTTTTAATTTTGAGAGTGAAATTGTCTACTTTAAACTATTTACGTAATTGTAATAGTGAAATTATCTACATTATAATTAAATGTTACATTAAAAATATATATTTCATAATTATTAAAAATTATTTTTTTAATTGTAAATAAAATTTTCAATTTTAAATTATTTATTTAATTATATAATGAAAATATTTACATTCTAATTAAACATTTTTTTTATTTTTTTAACATTTAAAAAAGATGCCAAATTTAAATAAAATTCAAAGAAATAAAAATATCTCTTCTGCCAAGTGTTAATAAGATTATTAATTAAATGTTAAATAAATGATACATCTTTATAGTAATATGAAAAATGTATAAAATGTGTCCCTTATGATTATCAAGGATCATTTTTTTTATTAATTAAATGTTATATGAAAAATGTATCTTGGGTTTTTTTAAAAAGTGTCTCTCTAAAATTAATTGTCTTGATATTGGTAAGCGGTTCTTTTTTGATTATTTAAATAGAGGAACTTTTGAAAACCCGTGGGAAGCAATGTCACTTGAAGAATCAACTACCAATGACAAAGAAGACTTGAACATAGAACCTCTCCAAAATTAATTGTCAATTCATAATAAAAATATTAATGTTCCATAATAAAACGAGTACATTAATATTATTATATAATTATATTTTTAATGAATACCAATAATATTATATTTTTAATATTTCTTTTTTAGATTTTAGCAATTATAAAAAAATATTCATGTGTAAATTATCTTCAAGTTTATTCATGGATGCATTGGATACAACCCTAGATGGATCGAGTTGGCTCTTTTAAAATGACGTGAGAAACCTCCCAACCAATAAAAAAGACAAAATACTTTTCTTGCGGTCCAAAATTATAAAGAAATAAACGCCATTCCACATCAATAAGAGCAAGGATTAGAATAGACGCAAAGGGGATTTTATTAGCCCTCAATATAGTTAGACAATGAATAAGAGTAGACGTATTGAGGATTTTATAGGTCCTCAATTAACAAATATAGTAATTTGATGTATTAATGTGTATGAGACTTGTTTTTGTAAGAGTAAGGTGATTTTTCAATTTATATTATGATATCTATTTTAAATTTTATAAGTTTTGATTTAAATTTGTTATTTTTAGAAATATATTTGTATTAAGAAAAAATAATAATAATATTTTAACAATTTAAATAATGTAATTATTTAATAATTTCAAATTTTTATATATAATATTATATAAAGAAGTGTGGAATTGATTATCAATCATAATAAAAGTGTTGAAAAAGTTGTAGAGAGAAATATTTTTTAAAAACAAGTTTTCAAGATCTTCAACAAATTAGTGAACAATTATATAATAATTCATTATTCCAAAAAGATAATCTTTACCATTTACAATAAAGATTGCTATCATATTATAAAAATAATTTCAACTTATATCTCAGAATATGTTTATTTCATTAATCATATAATATGATGGTAGTTGACAATGCGAATAATAACTATATTTAAATTTGTGTGACAAACAATAGTTAATATGATGGAAAAAAATTTAGAATGTGATTATAATTAATTTTGTATGACAAGTCATTAAATATATCTATCTTTTAAGAAACCATTTTACTTTGAAATTTATACTACAAATTTAATAAAACAAATATGATATAATTTATCTACATGTTACTACTTTACAAATGTAAAAGAGTTTTTAGTAATACTTTACAAAATATATTTTTTATTAAGTAAAACTTTTTTGTTTGGGTAAGGAAGATCGAACCTCATGATACTATTGATTTAATAAAATTCTCAATTGATAATAGACTTGAGAATAAAATACAAGTTAACAAAATTGTAATAGAATTAATACTCACCAATTTTTGGTTAGATCATAAGCTAACCACAATTGTATACGAAATGTATTAATATAATGTCCCAAGTAAAGCCATTCATGAGTTGTCTAAGATTTATATTAATATATCTTCTTTTCATATTTTATATTACAAAATCAAAACAAAAAAATATATGTAACCCATTCATGCCATTTTCTTTGAATATGAATATGAGAAAAGGTGGTCTTGATAATTTTGCACTTGACCTATTCTGCTCTCCACTGTAGAAAAATATGTTTTAGACTTATATTAATATATCATCTTTTCATATAATCTATCACAAAAATAAAAAAAATTATATGTAACCATTCATGCCCTTTTCTTTGAATATGAATATGAGGAAATGTGGTTTTGATAATTGTACACTTGACCTATTCCACTCTCTACTGTAGAAAAACATGCTTTTAGAAATGAGGCACCCTCACCAAATAAACAAAAGAGAGTGAAAAAGAAATATGTTTTTAGAAATGAGGCACCCCCCATCAAATAAACAAAGGAAAGTGAGAAACAAATAAATTTAAACCTATATTTGTTATTAAAAAATTATTTATTTAATTTTCATATTAAGATTGGTTATATTTTCATTGAATGTTACATGAAAGATGTATTCTTTATATTTATTAAAAATAAGTTTTTAATTGTGAAAGTGAAATTGTTTACTTTTAACTATTTATTTAATTGTGAGAACGAGATTGTCTACATTATAGATAATGCTACATGAAAGATATATTCCTTATGATTATTAAGAGTGGATTTTTAATTATGAAAGTGAGATTGTTTACTTTAGACTATTTATTTAATGATCATCAGTTGGCTTCTCCAAAGATCCATATCCTAATCCCTTCTAGCTCTAGAGGTGGAAAACCTAAGGCTAATCTAGGCATGTCAATGAAACATAAAGGATGAAGATTTGAGGCAAAAATGTTGAAACAAGAAGTTAAATAATTAGTTAGAGATGGGTGCTAAAGGAGGTTGGAGGTTTTCCCTTCCAAGAGAAGGTCCATCTCCCCTTGTGGATGATTATTTTCATGTTTGCTTCATGGTTTCATAAATTATACCATGGATAATGGGTTATCCTATGTTTTTTTGAGGGTGTACCCATACTCTTTGGTCTTTTTAGTTTGGTGTTTTTCTCCTTGTTTATCTCTAGGTTGGCCTTTTGCTAGTTTTGGTGTTTGTGTTTCTTTACCGAGTTTTTATGGTAGGAGATTAGGGCCTTGTTGTATCTCAGTACTGGTTTGAAGCTTTGGTCTGTACAAAATCTTCCTCTAACAGTTCATAACTTTGCTCAAAAGCATTTACTCTTAAAAAAAAATCTTTAGTAATCTCAATCACTTTATTTATTGAAATTTTATTACTTTTTTAGATATTTTAGTTTGTAATTTTTAAATATCAAAATCTCTAATAAGTTTCCCTTACACATGTTACAAATGAATTCTACGTTTATTTATTCATGTATGTGTTTTTTTTCTAAAAATTTCCTTTTATTATTTCATTTACTTTCGCTTAAAGCAAAACTCCCAAAAGAATTTCTCATTTCAATTGTATATTTGTAAATACTGTTTTCAATAAATAAATATTTCCCTAACAATAAAGGATAAATTTTATCCTATCATTATATTAAAATCAAAATTGATCCAAAAATAAAAATATTAACCAACACATTATAACAACTATACAATATTATATTAGAATCAAAATATTTTTTCTAAATCATCTTTTTATTTTGAATTGGAATATATAATTAAATTTGAAATTAATGTTTTATATATTATTAAGCTTAATTACAATCAAAAGGTAGCAAGTATTAATATCAATTGATTAGGTGCATTGATACAACCCATATTAGCTTTCCTTTTAAAATTACATGACAATACCAAAAAAATCCTTTTCTTTTATTTAAGATAAAAGACAAAATTTATTTCCATAGTGGTTCAAAATATAATTGGTTTTTTTTATTGTGTTCTTTATATTAAACATCTATTGAACACCAAAATTATAAAAGAAAAAGAGATTTCAAATTAATATGTGCATAGATTAAACAATGAATAAGAGTAAACGTATAAAGAAATTGATTATTAACAGTAAAAATATATTTGAAAAAGATAGGAACATTTTATGAAACGATAAAAACATTTTATCGGAAACAATTTTTTAAAATCTTCAACAAAATAGTAAAAAATTAAGGCAAATGACTCACTATTCCAAAGAAACAATATTTATAAAGAAAAAAACAAACCAAACAACAACAATAACTTTTTATTATCATATTACACAAATAACTTCAACCCATACTTCAAACTACACAATGAAGGACACAATGGACTAGAATGGATCTTTGAGATGTTTATTTCATTAATCATATAGTATGATGAAAGTTGACACTATGAATATGATTATGCTTAGATTTGTGTGATAAGCAAGTAGTTTATATGATGAAAATCTTTAATACAAATATGACTATCCTTAATTTTATATGATAAGTAGTTAAATGTATTTTTATATGATAAGTAGTTAAATATATATATTTTTAAAAGTCATTGTATTTTTAGATTTATATTATAAATTTAATAAAATAGATAGAGATAATATATCTATTTGTCAAAGATAGTTTTTAATACTATATAAAATTTATTATTTGTTCAGTGAATTTTTTTTATTTAATTATAAAAGATCGAATTTCTTAATTTTATTGATTTATGAAAATTCTTAATCCATAATATATTTAAAAATAGAAAAATAATTTAACAAAATTGTGATAAAGTTAATTTTTACCAATTTTTCATTAAATCATAATCCAACCATAATTATACATAAAGTGTGTTACTATAATTATGCCATGACTAAAGCCATTCGTGAGTTGTGTCAAAACTTATATTCATGAGTTGTGTCAAAACTTATATTCATATACCTTATTTTTATATTTTCTATCACAAAAACTAACACATCTATATGAAACCAGTTAAGCAATGTTTTTTAATATGAATAGAAGAAAAGGTGGTCTTGACAATTGTACACTTGACCTATTCCTTTTTTTGGTATAGAAAAATATGATTTAGAAATAAGGTATTAATGACCAAATAAACAAGGGTTGCATAGTGGTTAGTATCTATCTTTGCATTAAATGGTATATTTCACTTCATCTTTATGTTTTTGAAATCAAAATGATAGCATCAAATAGATAAGAGATTTTTTTTAACACTAATTGTCACAAAATATGAAAATTAGTTTTGTTTATTGAGAAACATAGAACATTATAAAAACAAAGTGACGCTAGTAAATCTTATATATTAGAGAAATAAATGTGCGGTGTAAAAAATAGCTAAATAAAAGTGTAAATAGTTAATTTAAACAAATTATAGACTTTCGTATATAGATTGTTAATTTCCAGAAAAAATAGTATAAATATGATAATTAATTGCAGAGAAGAAAGAGATTGTGTGAATCTTAGATACGAGTTCTCCATAAGCAAAAGAAATATTTATCTGCATAATGTGAGACAATGCTATCTCGACTTATTTTATGTAAATTTATCTAAAACATATACTAATTTAAATATATTGATCAATATTGATATTAAGTAGATAATTTTTTAATTGTTAGAAACATGTTAAAATTTAAGATATATATAAAAAGAAATAGTCTTAATCTAGCACTTGACTAGAAAGTTAAAATTTATGTGTTAGATGACCTTTCTTATTGCCTATAAATATGAAACCATCAATGACACCACATGTGAATTATAAAATGAATAAGAGAACCCACACACTTAAATAAGTGAATTGTTCCTATAAATCCTTAAATTAATATTGAAAGTACCTTTCCAAATATTGTGATAATAAAATTATAATTATATAAAAACTAAGATTAAATTGTATAAGAAAAGATAAACTCTTATTGATGTCAATTAAATAGCTTTCCACAAAGATACTTAAAAAACCACAATTGCTAAGGAATATATAAGTAATATATATATATATATATATATATATATATATATATATATATATATATATATATATATATATATATATACTTTTTCAAAATTTCAAAATAAGATCATAGCTTTGTATGTTTAATTCCCACCAAGTATAGAGATTATATAGAGACAACTATATGTAATAGAAACACAATTTGAATTTGTATGTACGTCTCCAATATGGATGAATACAAATGGCATTGTATACATGGATTGATTTGAGATTTAATTGAATGAAAATTGACTTATTTAATTTCTTTACCAAAGTATGTGATTTGATTGCAAATGAGATTCAACCATATTTATAATGTAAACAAAGAGACGCTTACCAAAAATAATTATCAATAAAAATAAATTAAAAGGACTTCTCTCTTAATAATAGTGTTGATGGCGAGAAGGTAGAGCCTAAGGTTTTGAATGGGAACTTAAGCAAAGTAATAGCTTGGTTTTGGCCTAGATAATGCATATGTTAGTAACATTAATGAATTGAATAACAAAAACCTTAATATTTGTTTATGCATTTATTTTTTAGCTGGTATTCATCTTTGACTATTCTAATTAAAAAATAGTTGTTAATTTAAAAAATTATTTTCCTAGAAGCATGATCAACTACGTGCATAATGTAGAGCGTGATCCCCAACACATATTTTAGATGCAAGCTTCCAAATGAATTATGGTGAGTCTTAACCTATCATCACTTTCAAAGCCTTTATTGGGTAAACTCCAATTTTTTATACAAATTGGAAAAGAGGATATGTTTATCAAACTCCATGAACAACATTGGAGAGGCTTAAGAAAACATTAAAGGAGGATTCCACATGTGACGTTGGAGTGTACATTGTGCATTTTATAACTTCAATAAATATTTTTTCTTCCTGTCAAAATTTTGTATGCATGGAGATGACACTGTCTCATGATTTTGAAGCTTTTAAATGACACATACATCACCTCATGCAATGCATTTCACCATATTTAATAGCTTTATACCGTAGGGGACTGCAAAGATATTATTTTTTAAATCATGTATTGTGAAAAATATTATAAAAGTATTGTTTTATTAATATCACTTACAATTGTATTAAAATCTCACAAATATTTTTAAATAATACTCTTGGGAATATTTTATTATTTTTTTGCATAAAATTTAGAATAAATTTAAAATTATTAAAATCATATGTTTTTTCTAAAAATTTGATTGGCTAAACAAATATTGATTAATTAGAAAATGAAACCTATAACAATCTACCCTGGCAAATACTAATAAAGAATAGTGAAAAATAATTAAATCTAAATTTGGTTATGTTTTCTATTTTTAAAACAATGAAAAATTATTAAATCTAAATTTCATTGTGTTTTTTTTATAAGTTAAGTTTTGAATGGATCCAAAATTAAAGATAACAATAAAAAATGATTAACAAAGATGATTTAAATAGCAAATTCAGAGTAAGTTTCTAATTTTGATAGTGAAATTGTCTACAATATAATTAAATGTTACATTAAAGATGTATTCTTTATAATTATTAAAAGTAAATTTTCTTAATTGTGAATAAGATTATCTATTTTAAATTATATATATATAAACATCTATATATGTAAACATCTAAAAAACATCATATTTAGATAAGGCTTAAAAAATAAGGATATCTCTTCTACCAAATATTAGTAAGATTATTTATTTTTAATTAGATGTTAAATAAAATATATATTTTTACAATAAAATATTAAATAAAAGATATATAAAATACATCCCTATGATTATTAATATTTTTTTCTAATTAAATATTATATGAAAAATACATCCCCTATAATTATTAAGAATTATTTTTTCTTAATCAAATATTATATGGAATGTATCTTTCTTTTTTTTTCTTAAGTGTCTTTCCAAAATTAATTGTCAATTTATAATAAAAATGAAATAGTTATATTTTTAGTGAATATTAATAGTATTATATTTTCATTTTTTCCTTTCTAGATTTTGGCAATTATTATTATAAAAAATTATCCATATATAAATTACCAATTATTATTATAGAAAATTATCCACATGTAAATTACCTTCTAGTTTGTTACAAGAGTTTTAGGAGGTATAAAATTTTGTATCTATTTTTTTTTTAATGGTATGTATGTATATACAAACAATTTGAAGTTTTATGTAAACACCTAAAATTGATTCTTAAGTATTTAATAGTTATAAAATTACATTATGTTAAGGTATATGTACATTTTTCAATTATTAGTCTAAATTAAACTTTATTGGTTTGTTTTCTACATTTATGCTCATTTCTACCGAGTCTCCCCCACTCCCCTTGCCCTCCCTCCTCCCCTCTCCCCAATTTATCCTCTTTCCTCTTTCTTTATTCTTCTTTGTTTATGATGTTCTTCCCACTAACATACAATATATGTTTCTAGAGTTATGGTCCCTTTTTGCTCATCAAGGTCCTCCAAAGGATGTAGATATTTTCTTGTAAGTGTTTTTGACCATTTGATGTTGGCTTACACACCAATAAGATCCTAATTTGAATTTAATAAGTCTAT
Source organism: Torreya grandis (assembly GCA_037957365.1). Lineage (NCBI taxonomy): Eukaryota > Viridiplantae > Streptophyta > Pinopsida > Cupressales > Taxaceae > Torreya > Torreya grandis. The sequence goes on along the minus strand of JARHVA010000911.1, from coordinate 668,072 downwards.
AAATATATAGGTATATTAGTGCATTTATAATATATCAATTAAGGAGCACAAATATATACTAAAGGTTTTTATGAATCTAAAATAATTTAAAGAACATATAGCATTTACCACTAAATTTTACAAGAAATTAAGAATTCATTATAGCAATGAAAGTCATATTAAATATATATTACATTCCATTGAATTATCTAGTTGAATTACATTTTACTTGAAGCTTTGCAGTCAATATTGTATATTGTTAATGGGTCTAACAAGTAATCGAAAAATTAACAATCTAAATTTTCGTAACCCCAAAATTAAATTTGTATTCATCAAATCCAATTTTATATATCTATTATTTTCTAGGAATGTCAAATCTATAATTTTATTTACCAAAAATATAGAATGTATAATTTTAAAAAAATGATCATATCATTATAGCTTTTTTAATTTTCTCACTATCTTATCATAAAAATTAAAATTATTTAAATTATATTATCATATTATAACAAGTCTTTTTATATGCCGTGACAAACCTCCCAACCAAGAAAAAAGACACAAGACTTTTCTTCATTTTAAGCAATTAGAATACTTTTTCCGTAGTGGTCCAAAATATAATTGGTCTTGTTACTATATTCTTTATATAATATAATTATACATTGAATGGATAAAATTATGAAGGAAAAAGAGATTCCCCTCGGTCAAAATTATAAACACCATTCCACATCAATAAGAGCAAGGATTATAGTAGACGCAAAGGGGATTTTATTGGCCCTCAATATAGTTAGACAATCAGTAAGAGTAGTAGGAGAGGGGAGTCCTCATTTAGTAAATATATTAATTTGATGTATTAATGTGTACGAGACTGACCGACTTTCTTTCTTTTCTTTTTTTCAAAAAGTAAGGTGATTTTTTTAATTTATATTTTAATATATATTTGAAATTTTAAATTTCATAAGTTTTGATTTAAATTTGTTATTTTTAATAATATATTTGTATTAAAAGTTTGGTATTTATAATAATTTAAATAGAGTAATTATTTAATAATTTAAAATTTAAATTTTTTTATTTATTAAATAATATTATGTAAAAAAGTATGGAATTAATTATTAATCATAATAAAATTGTTGGAAAAGTTGTAGAGTAGAAATATTTTCTCACAAGTTTTCAAGATCTTCAACAAACTAATGAATAATTACATAATGATAATGTAAAGAAGGTGGGCTTTACCCAATAGGTCCCATGTTCGAGTCTCCCTTGCCATTGGTAGTTGACTCCTCAAGTGACATTGCTCCCCACAGGTCTTCAAAGGTTCCCCCTATAAACAATAGTAAAAAAAGAACCACTTACTAATATCAAGACAATGCAAATAAGGTAAAGAAGGTGAGCTTTACCTAGTAGGTCCCATGTTCGAGTCTCCCTTGCCACTGGTAGTTGACTCTTCAAGTGACATTGCTCCCCACGAATCTTCAAAGGTTCCCTCTATAAAAATAGTCAAAAAAGAACTACTTACTGATATCAAGACAATGCAAATAATAATTATATTTAGATTTGTGTGACAAACAATAATTAATATGATGGAAATCTTGGAAAATATGATTATAATTAATTTTGTATGATAAATCATTAAAAACAAATCTATTTTTTAAAAAACCATTTTATTTTTAAATTTATACTGTAAATTTAGTAAAATAAATATGATATAATTTATCGACATGTCAAAAGAGTTTTTAATAGTACTTTAAAAAATGTGAAAGTTTTTAATAATATTTATAAAATGTATTTTTTATTAAGTGAGACTTTTTGTTTGAGTAGTGAAGATCAAACTTTATGATATTGATTTAAGAAAATTCTCAATCCACGATAGACTTGAAAATAAAATACGAGTTAATAAAATAGTAATAGAATTAACACACTAATTTTTCACTACATCATAAGCTAACCACAATTGAACTATAAACTATATTAATATAATGTCCCGAGTAAAACCATTCATGAATTGTATAAGGTTTATATTAATATAGCTTCTTTTCATATTTTCTATTATAAAAACAAACAAAAATTATTTGTAAACCATTCATGCCTTTCTCTTTGAATATGAATATGAGGAAAGGTAGTCTTAATAATTGTACATTTGACCTATGAAAAATATGTTTAAAACTTATATTAATATAGATTCTTTTCATATATTCTATCACAAAAACAAAAACATTTATATGTAACTACTATTTATACCCTTTTCTTTAAATATGAATACGAAGAAAGGTGATCTTGATAATTGTACACTTGACTTATTCCACTCTCCACTGTATTCCACTTTTCACTATAGAAAAACATGTTTTAAGAAATGAGGCACCCCCCACCAAATAAACAAAGGAGAGTAAAAACAAACATGTTTTTAGAAATAAGGCGACCCTAACTATATAAACAAAGGAGAGTGAAAAACAAATAAATTTAAACTTTAATTTTTATTTAAAAATTATTTACTTAATTTTCATAGTAAGATTGGTTACATTTTAATTGAATGTTACATGAAAGATGCATTATTTATTTATTAAAAATAAATTTTTAATTATGAAAATAAAATTATTTATTTTAAATTATTTATTTAATTTTAAAGTGAGATTGTCTGTATTATAATTAAATGCTACATGAAAAATATATTCCTTATGATTATTAAGAATATATTTTTAATTGTAAAAATGAGATTGTCTACTTTAAACTATTTACTTAATTATGATAGTGAAATGGTCTAAATTATAATTAAATGTTACATGAAAAATACCAAAATTATTAAGAGTAGATTTTTAATTATAAAGGTGAGATTATCTAATTTAAACTATTTATTTAATTATGATATTAAGATTGTCTATATTATAATTAAATGTTACATGAAAGAGATATTCCTTAAAAAAATTTAAATTAAATTTTAAATAATAAGTGAGATTATCTATTTTCAAGTTTTTAATCACACATATATACATATAAATAATTGTGATAATAATATTGTCTATATTATAATTAAATGTTACATGAAAGATATATTCTTTAAAAATTTTAAAATCAAAATTTAAAATATTAAGTGAGATTATCTATTTTCAATTTTTTAATCCTCTGTGTGTGTGTGTGAGAATTGAGAAACACTTATATTTATATATAAAAGCAAGATATGGTACAAATATGAGTTAATAAAATAGTAATAGAATTAACACACTAATTTTTCACTACATTATAAGCTAACCACAATTGAACTATAAACTATATTAATATAATGTCCCGAGTAAAACCATTCATGAATTGTATAAGGTTTATATTAATATAGCTTCTTTTCATATTTTATATTATAAAAACAAACAAAAACTATATGTAAACCATTCATGCCTTTCTCTTTGAATATGAATATGAGGAAAGGTAGTCTTAATAATTGTACATTTGACCTATGAAAACTAGGTTTTAAGCTTATATTAATATAGCTTCTTTTCATTTATTCTACCAATATATATATAAAGGGTATGAATAGTAGTTACATATATATATATATATATATATATATATGTAACTACTATTCATACCCTTTTCTTTACATATGAATACGAAAAAAGGTGATCTTGATAATTGTACACTTGACTTATTCCACTCTCCACTGTATTCCACTCTTCACTATAGAAAAACATGTTTTAAGAAATGAGGCACCCCCCACCAAACAAACAAAGGAGAGTAAAAACAAATATGTTTTTAGAAATAAGGCAACCCCAACTATATAAACAAAGGAGAGTGAAAAACAAATAAATTTAAACTTTTAATTATTATTTAAAAATTATTTACTTAATTTTCATAGTAAGATTGGTTACATTTTAATTGAATGTTACATGAAAGATGTATTATTTATTTATTAAAAATAAATTTTTAATTATGAAAATAAAATTATTTATTTAATTTTAAAGTGAGATTGTCTGTATTATAATTAAATGCTACATGAAAGATATATTTCTTATGATTATTAATAATATATTTTTAATTGTAAAAAATTGTCTAAATTATAATTAAATGTTACATGAAAAATATTAAGATTATTAAGAGTAGATTTTTAATCATAAAAGTGAGATTGTCTACTTTAAACTATTTATTTAATTGTGATATTAAGATTGTCTATACTATAATTAAAAATCTACTCTTATGAGATTGTCTACTTTAAACTATTTATTTAATTGTGATATTAAGATTGTTTATATTATAATTAAATGTTACATGAAAGAGATATTCCTTAAAAAATTTAAAGTTAAATTTTAAATATTAAGTGAGATTATCTATTTCCAAGTTTTTAATCACACATATATAAATATAAATAATTGTGATAATAATATTGTCTATATTATAATTAAATGTTACATGAAAGATATTTTCTTTAAAAATTTTAAAATCAAATTTTAAATAGTAAGTGAGATTATCTATTTTCAAATTTATAATCCTTTGTGTGTGTGTGTGTGTGTGAGAATTGAGAAACACCTATATTTATATATAAAAGCAAGATATGGTACAATGTTAGTCGTACAAAAAAATGGGTGGAAAAATCATGCTCCATGAGCAAAGTCACACTGAGGGTTTTTAAATCCTTCGAAAAAAGTCATAAAAATGGTCACAAAATGACCACAAATTTTTTTACATCACATTAATAATTGCTAGCAAAATAGAGAAAGCAAGGTACAAATAACAATAATGAGAGAATTTAAGCAGCAACATCGAACATGGACGACAGAGGAGGTGGAGGAGATGCTGGACCCGAAGGCTTATCACCCCATCCTCTCATGGAAGGAGGATCTCCGTCAGTAGGTAAGGGCTCCCAACCAGTGTTTTGCTGCTCTTCCAAAGTCTCATTTTGATTTCTTTCAGGGGAAATAGCTGGAGCCAAGCATGGAAATTTGCCTTGGGGAGGCAGACCCCAAGGTTTGTTATCACCAACCTAAGATGGGGGAGGAGATCCCCAGCGCCAACCATCACCTTCAGATCAGGGGGAACCACTCGAGCCACCATGGCGAGGAGAAGGTTGACGAGGTGGTGACCATCACGGAGATCAACTGTTGCATCTGTGTCTAGATTGTTGTCATCGTGCCCCACATCCTCATCCCCGAGAGGTGAAGGATGTCGTGGGGGTTTAGGAGGTTTCTAACTAATTGCACATGGAGCATTTCTCCAGTAATCAAGCAAACGCAGGTGGTGGTTGAGCTCCAAACATAACTTGTTTGTTTGGCTTTGAATTTAAAAAGTAACATTAGAGAGAACAATGATTTTGTTAGAAATAGAAAAATTACGTTCTAATTCTTTATGATTAAAATAAGTATAATTTTTAGCTTTCCATATTTAAAACAAAATGTTAACTCGAAAAACTTGATAAAAACAATTATATTTTACAAGAAACAAAACCAATAAAGAATTCAAAACATTATTTAATATATTTAATTAAATATTTAAAAAAAAAAAAAAAAACTCACATTATAAAATATAAAAATAAACAGATCAACCCTACTATAAAGTTATATTTTTATAATATTTAAAGTGGAGTGAGGAAGAGAAGAACTAACCCAACTTAACCATTTGAATTAGTTTGCTCTTAGAGAGCAAATTTCAAGAATGTTTGAAACTCCCAGTCCATAACCAACCGGAGTCTTATTCCTAGGATTATTAGTAAGGCAAAAACATGTGGCAAGAGTACAAGGGACGGTGAGCCCAATCCTCATCATTTTCTTCTTCCCCTCCTAACCCCTGGAGCGCATTTGACAGACATGAAATCACATCAGCGGTGGGGTATTGCATTACACTCACAAGATATCAGGGATCCAAAAACAAATACATTTGTGTCTTTTTGTTTAGTTGAGGACCCTCTCTTTTCTATCCCATAACCAACATTATTGAAGAACTCAGTTAGGGCATGACTCGGGTCAATTATCCTTTGGATTCTATGTGAAAGTGAAAAGAAATAATGCCAATCTCCATTATATTCCTTATCAAGAATGCACACCTAGCTCTTCCATCCATACAAAATATCAAGGCACCGCCTGTCAAGGAGGCGGTCCCCGCCTTATAAACATCCGATCCAAACGATTTGAGAATGGTGGTTGATTTTTATATTCCTTTGTGGGTCTTTAAATTTCAGACTATCTTGATAACTCCAACCTGCAAGAATCTCTGATCATTCAATCAGATATCTTCTGGTATACTTCTTGCCCATCATTTTTTTCGATCTTGTTGGGGGTCCATTCTTATTGGTTCGATCATGTATTGCATTTAAATCATATTATTGCATAGATTTTCAATATATGAATTGCCATTGACATTGCAGGGATTCATTTGTGTTGATAGATTCAAACTAGGGATTGCAGAAAAGTGGGAATTATGTCATCACAACAGTTGATCTCAGGGAAGAATCCAGTGAAGAATACAAGCAGCCATTCTCCAATGGAAGTTAGAAACTGTAACAGTTATCAATATGATCATCGTCAGGGGGAAGTGCAGAAGGATTTAGCTGGCATTAAATGTAACAGAGTTTGCACTGAGGAAGAGGAAAAAAAGTTCTGTCTGTGCTCTCCCACAACTCATCCGGGCTCATTTCGCTGCCGTTTGCACAGAACTTAAATTGGGTGTGTGTGAAATCAATCTTGGCATGTGTATATTCTTTACCCATTTGGAGATCTAGCATGAAAATATCAGATTTTCTATGTGAATATATCGCGTGAGTTGCTGGTAAAAAAAGAAATGTACAATTAATTTTGCTTTTAAAAAAATTATATTGAATAGGAAATATCTTTTATTTACTATGTACTTGTTCGTCTCATTAATGATATGTGGGGTCCATGAAAGAAAATTGTGGAGAATTATCTCATTATGGTGAGAAAAAATGGATTGTCTGTTGTGCATCTACAAATTTTGCATGGTTATTTATTATACTTAAAATTAGCATAGATATTTTAAATATTTCTATGGGCTGTCTCCACTTTAAATGTTTTTGCCTATTTCTTTCTACTTTTCATTAGTAGATAGTCCATCAATGGGAATGGGAATGGGAATGGTAATAGGGTGTTAAGAGCTAAATTCTTCAAGGATTTAAGAGGACCACTATAATTATAATTTAGTTGATTTTCATTGTTGTAACATTTAGAGCTCTTTATGATTTTTATTGTTGTAATATTTAGAGCTTTTAGTAAGGTTCATCTTCATTCGAGTGGAGTAGGGACGTGCAGAGGTTGGGGAAGAGATTTATTAAGAAGAGGATGGTATAACGTTTGAATTGAAAGAAAATTCCTCATAAAATATTTTTTCTTGATTTCACCTTGAACAAAGTTAATATCTAAAGGGCCATCTATAAAATAGTTTTTCTTGATTTCACCTTGAACAAAGTTAATATCCAAAGGGCCATCTATCTTTCTTTAAAATTGTTAGGGTTTAAAAGGATGGGTTTGTGAGGGGTAAGCAACTACTTGATGACCAAGATGATTGCAGTGAAACCCCCTGAATGGGAGTCCATCATAGTTGCTTAATTGGGTTCATGAGCCAAGAGAAGAGATGATTTGGATCGAATGGGCAAAAGGCTTGGATATATCAAATAACTGACACACACACATAAACCTATTGCCCATCGAAGCTTCATCAATATTGACAAAAGAAATCACCTTATTGACCAACATTTTAGTTTGATCAGGGTACCACAACCCTTAGGGAAGATTGTATAATTTGATCCACAAAAAAATAGTGGTAATTTTAACTATAAAAGAATTGAAGAAAGGGGACCAAGTGCATAAAAATATGTCATTATTTCTAAGAAACCAGGGCCCAAAAGACTCATAAAATCCTTTATTTACTATGTACTTGTTTATCTCATTAATGATCTATGTGGTCTCTGAAAGAAAAATATGGATAATTATCTCATTATGGTGAGAAACAATGGAATCTCTAAATGATATAGGAGTTTCCTATGGTTTTGTGCATCTACAAATTATGTATGGTTATATATTATACTTAAAATTAGTATAAATATTTTAAATATTTATATATTTTGCCTCCTCTTTTAAATGTTTTCCTTCTATTAATGGCAATTACTAAATCTATTTTTAAAAGTTGTCTCTGTCTTTCTACCTTTTTGTTGGTAGATGGTCCACCAATGGGAATGGTAATAGGATGTTGAGAACTAAATTCTTCAAGGATTTGAGAGGACCACCATAATTATAACTCAGCTGGCCCTCAGTGTCCTAATATCTACAATTCCATAGTGAGGCTTATCTTCATTGGGGGGGAGCTAGCATGAGAGAATGAGGTTCTATATGTTAAGAAGAGGATGGTTCAACATTTGAATTGAAATAAAATACCTCATAAAATAATTTCCCATGATTTATCCTTGAACAAAGTCAATATCTAGAGGGCCCTTTGCCTTTCTCAAAAATTGTTAGGGTTTGAAAAAGGATGGAACTATGATGATCAAGCAACCACTTGATGACCAAAATGATTGTAGTGAAACCACATGAATGGGATCCCCTCATAGTTGATTAATTGGGTTCATGAGCCAAGAGAAGAGATGATCTGGATCGAATGGGCAAGATACTTGGATAAGATCAAATAACCGACAAATCCACACGAACCTACCACCCATCAAAGCTTCATCAATATTGACAAAATAAACCACCTTATTGACTAACATTTTGGTTTGATCAGGGTATTGCAACCCCAATGGAAGATTGTATAATTTGATCCACAAAGAAATAATGGTGATTTTTGTTGTAAAATAATTGAAGAAAGGGGACCAAGCGTAAAAAAAGATGTTGTGATTTATAAGAAACCAAGTCCTAGAAGACTCCACAAAATCCTTATCAATAGTAGATTGGAAAATAATGAGGAAAAAATCTCTATTGAACAAGGAGAAAGATGGATCAACAACATTGGTCCACTAAGATTTAACCCATCTAATAGCAAAGACCTAATGTTGTGGCAAATTTATATTGAAAGAAGAGAGGACTCAGATATCTCCAAAAAGGAGCTCTTAGCCGAAAAGGACAGGGATATCGCCCACAAAGAAAACTATATCCATGGTCGAGGTGGTTTCTAGCAAACAAAACCTAGGAACTGCTAAAAGGAAAGAAGCTCCTTATGGGACACTCCATCCCTACGAAAAGTGGCAATGGTATTATAAGAAAAAGCATCATTCAAAGAACTATGATGTACTAAAACCAGCGAGACATCTACCAAGAGAAGAAGAGAGTCATTTTTTTACAGTACACACAATAATTGTGGAAGGTGTTGCCTCTATTTCTATTGTTCACAAATGCCAGGGAGTCAGTAGGAAGAAAATTATTTGAGACGCCTTCCCTAATAACTTTAACATTATACACTATGTTTCTATAATTTTTTTTAATTATTAATATATATGTCGATGCATTTCTAATTAAAAAATAGTCTCATCATATAATAAATATTAAGAAAACATAAATAGTAATAGTTTTAAACATATATATATATATATATATATATATATATATATATATATATATATATATATATATATATATATATATATTCTTTAATTATTTATTAAAATTAATTTAATTTTATAAACATGAAGAATTTGATCTTATTCATAAAGTTAAATAGATTATTTAAAAAAAAAAATAGAATTTGTTTTAGCAAGACTTCAAACTATAATTATTATTCGATAGTTTTAAAAAAATAAAAAGTAATTGAAAGGGTTGTTATCCAACTGGTGAGGATGATGGTTTCTTATATCCATCCACCAAAGTATAAATCTCTCTATATATCCAACACAGAGAGTCAAGCGGTTAAGACCAAGATCGTGTTGTGGGTGGTTTTGATGGTGTGAATGCCCCTTACTCGTGGTTGCTTAACCAAAGGAGCTCACTAATTTAGATGTATGCTTACTCAACATTGTAAATCCATTATATATTTATTCACTAAATATGGGCAGAGATGCCGACATTCTATGTAATTCAGTGATTTCATGTAAAGCCTTCAGACATACAATAAAAAAAAAAAGGATTGAAGATAGTTTTTTATATCATTTAAAATGATACAAATATTTTTAAATATGACTACATAAATACCGATTTAAGAAGTTTTAATAAATAGAAGACTTTCTAAGGTCCATGATGTTGAGAGACTTGTTTAAAGCATACAATACTCTTAATATGTAAGAGGTATATAATTGTACTTTAAATACGAAGTGTACATACTTTACACATGCAACATTTTTATTTGTGACATACAAACTATTCACCATTAAACCAACTCAAATAAAACTAGAGAAAACATTTTTTTATTTCTCTTATTCATAAACTATATTTTATGGTTGACCTTATTTATAATAAAATATTTTGATGGTGGTTATTTATTCAACATTATACTTCAAATATTAATATAATTCATAGTAGAAGAAAACACACACTCTCCATTAGAAACACTAGTTTGTCTTTTTATTTAGAGAAAAAAAAAAAAAAATTATGAAAAAACAATTTCCACATTAGTTATTGCACAATAAAACAATATACAATAACACACCTAAAAAATTAAGAAAATACAAATTAAAAATATAAACTTTTAATTTTAATGTTTATCATCACATTTCACATTGGATTTCAAGTTAAGATCGTGGGTGTTTTGGGGTTTGAAACCCTTAAAAATTTGATACTCACAAATTATTTTGTGGTGTAATTGTGGCCATTTTAGATTTGCCGCTTAAGCATGTTCAAATTGAGGTGCATAAACAATGTTGAATGGGTATTTGAAAATTAATTCCCTTGAATGTAAAATGACATCTTAGATTTTAAATAAAATCTATTTTTTAAATAAGGAAAAGTTTAGTGAATGGTTATAGGGTTATGGTATGGACACTCTAATGAAATCAATTATAAAGCTATTGGCTTGAGAAAAATTTGAGGATAATTATTGTTGTGAAAATCATAAAATTTTTGTTCTTAATTTTTTTAGTTTATTGTGTTTGTTTATATATAAATATTTTTTATTTGGATTTTTAAATATTGTGTGTAGGTTGTTTGAGTTTTTTTTTCTCGTTCATAATATCATAGTTTTCTTTATCATAATATTATGATTAAAAATTAATGTAGGATAATAAAGTCGGTCAGGTTTCAATTTATAAAAGTGTTGATAGAGTGACAATTAAATGAACATCAAATTTTAGGTTAGAATTAAAAGTGAACACACTCACTCCATTACAGTCTACTATGCCTCCTAGGATGTCATTGTAGAATGTTTATTGACATAATTAAAAAAAAAAATGTAATATTTTATAATATTTAAAATATGTTGATGTACCGATGAGATATCGGTAAATTTGTAAAATGACTTGGTTGCTACAAATACCACCCAAATTCAAATCTTAAATAGTATTGGAGACTAATTGTAATTGATCGTTAATATTAGACCGATTATAAATATTGATGATATTCCATCAAAATTATATCAATCCAATATATATGTTGACATTAACCATGACCAAGTCTCTTGCAATAATACATTATATATATTTTGTTTTTGTTATTTTTTATTTTATTTTAATTTTTTCTTTACTTTTTAACTTTCCACTTACTATTAGATTTAAAAAATAAAAAATTAAAGTAAATAATTTTCATACTTGCTGATTTTCTACTTACCTATTCTGAAAAAACAATATTTTTAAGTATTCTAATAACATATGCATTATTATTATTAAAGTCTTTTTTTACCTTATTTTGATTCTTTTCCTTTTAAAAAGAACTTTTATGATCCAATATCTATCATATGTTGAGGCACATTCAACAATAGAGGTACTTTTAGCTTTACATCATTTATGACACGTCCATTATGTGGGACCTTCTATCATATGGCAATTATCAATGACTTATATTCACTTTTAGTTCACCTAACCCATATGAATTTTATATTAGGTTGTTTTATTATATTTAGTCTTCTGAAATTTACTTTTAGAAAGAATTTTACCTTCTACCAAATTACCTTTAAATTATTTTTTAAGGTATTTTACTTTAAATTATTAATTAAATATGAGATTATTATAATTTATAATTTATAATTTATGGGTTATAAATAAATATTATTAATATGAAGAAATTTAATCACAATATTTGACTAAGATAATTATCATGAATTATTTATGAATTACAAATAAATATTATTAATGTTGGCTACATAATTTACCTAAAACAAGTACCACAAAACTACAAAATAGACATATAGTTTATTAAGGACATACCTACAAACTAAATTTAATTAATTTAATTCTTGAAAATTCAAAAGAAAATATTAAAAAAATATAATGGTAATTTTCAACTTTCATTGTTTAGCCTACATAAAGTACTTGTTGCAAACAACTCTCATCTAGAATCATAATTATATCTTTATCTAGTTCAATTCCCTAATTACAATAAAAAGACAATGACTAGCTACCATGTGGCCTTTGTTTTACGTTGGCATCTTATTTTAAATTAATAGATCTTGACAAATAGGGTTTTTGTAATGGTGTTTTTAGACGCAAAGGAAAGAACTAAGAAAGTGACTGAATCTTGGTATGGCTACACTTATAGCTACTACACTCCCAACATGCCTATTTTTGAATTTTTTAATGGTAGATTTAAGGTATGATTGTATTATGACACTACAATTTCGCCATGGATCTCATTATAAAGCCATCCAAATATCTCTAATAAAATAAATTCAAACCACTAAATCATTGATGATAAGTTGATAATCATCTTTTAGGTCAATGAGATTGAGCAAGAAATGGGGTCTCTGAGAAAACTTGGTTTGATTTGCAAGTTTGTGAGTTAAAAGCCTTACGAAAAGGAGTTGCAAGCTTGGATAATGGACCACTTGAAGGTAAAGGGATAGGTGGATATATTCATTAACACAAGAGGTTTCTATATTACTATTTTTATCGTTGAAAAGGGTTGAGCTTAGGTGTTTGAATATGACCTTAGTTTTTAGTAGATTAAGTCTATTTATGACTCCATGGACCCCTAATTTTGAATTTTTGCAAGAGGATCCAATGGAAACACCCATTTGGGTAAGACTATTCAACCTTCACACATTTATGGGCAGAGGGCATTCTTTGTAGGATTAGAGACTACCTTGGGAAGATCATGTGTATTTCTTCTTAAAATAATAGTAAGAAGCCTATTGTTGATACTACATGAGTAAACCTCTTCCTAGAAGAACATAGTTAAAATCTTACAGGGAGATATGTTTGAACAACTTGTGGACAATGAGAACCTCTCTTTCTAATGATTGATGTGCCACAACCATAGTCATTTAGCCTATAATTTCCCTCTCGTTGTAGTAACTTAAAAGAAGATTAGAAAGAAAGAATTTTAGATAGTTAGAAGAAAGGAACTAAAAATCCTAAACTCGAATCCAAAGGAAGGAAAAAGTTCAAGAGAAACTAAGGACACCAACCTTTAGGTTGACTTGAGCTCTAACCCTTGTGTGGTCCTTAGAGCAAGGGTGGATGATTAAGAGGAAATTATGATAATGGTGAGTTCTAGCCCTTTAGGAGTAGTTCTAGAGGAGGTAATTGCAACGTTTGATCACCTAGAGGAACCTATTACCAACAATGATATTATAGACTTTTTCCAAGAGACAATTGTGTACGAAAATGGCCCAACTAAATCTTATATTCGTGTCTCATCATTTATTTACCTTGTTATTTTGATACATTCAAAATTAAAGACTAGGATGTCAAAAGCCATTGATTTCTCAAACAAAAATAAACTATGTTAAAAACTTTTTAGACTTATATAAAAATCGATACAAAAATTAAAAAAATATTATAACTCTTCTAAAAAGAAATACACCATTAAAAACTTCCAAATGAAAAAAAAAATATTAGGAAAAAAAACTTACAAACAAAAACAACAGAAAAAAATGGAATACACAAATAAATAGTAGAGAATTTGAGTAGAGATAAACCTACCATATGTTCCTCAAAAAACACAAAATTCTCTATTAACATAATTTTTTTCAATTTCGTATCTAAGACCATTATGATATAATTGGGCTGGGAAAAAAATTGTATAACAATTTTTCAAATAACATTTTAATTAGACTTTATGATACATCATCATAACAATAGAAAATCTTAACTATTAGCCAACAAACAAACCAACCAACCTATTTATTTATAATATAAACAATATTATTCAAGATAAACAATAATACAATGTATGAACAAAAATGTGTGATTAGATATGAGGTCATGTGATCTTTGAGACTTGATTAACATGATACATTGTCGTATGTTATCTTGTAGACATGAACGCAAACTTTAGTCATATGAATTGAAATAGATGTGGCAACCGTTTGTCCATTGGATGTATTTCAATTTGTAAATTATCATGGGAGTCAATCTACCAACTATCCTCCCATGAAGGAATGGTGTGGATATAAAGTGAAAATGACGAGGAAGTTAGGGTTTAGATAAGGAATCAACGAATACAATATTTGTGGAGAATAATGAATCTTCTTTACATGTTTTTTTAATAAAATTTTGTAAAAATCATATTAAAATCGAAATAGTTACCATTTTTTCAATGCGGATGACAATAAAGTGTAATGTCACGTCATTCATTGAGGTATATATTTTAAAAATATAAAAAATGAATGATGTTAGGTTGGAATTAAAGATGAATTTGATAAAACGAATACTTCTCATTATTTTACATTAAGTTAAATTTTACAAAATCAATATATAAATTATATTAAAAATAGAAAATAATTACATATTTTTATTAGATAAATGGCTTACAATCAAATCCTTTAGAATTATAATAGTGTAAAATATCATATCATCAATTATTATATACAAACATTTCTTTATAAAAGATAAATCATGATTTTTAATCCCTCTCCACGACACAATTATAAATTGGAAGTATGGTATCCTTTTTACAACAAATCTTAACATACACCATTATTACTAACAAAATATGTCACCTCATTATTTGATCTAAGGGTATAATAGAATTCAATTTTAGAATTGGGACATGAAATCCTTTATATTTCAAATTTTGCAATCTAAAGAAGAGGTACAATTATATCTAACATATTATGATTATATTTTATCCACAACTATCAAATAATTTGAATGTATGACAATATTATAAAGAGGCATTTAGTTTGAGTAAATCCTTATTTAATAGTCACAACATTTGAAATGTTATTACATGCATTTCAATTTTGTGCCAAAAACCATTGAGCACTTTTCTGCACATATAGTTGTTGTAGATGATATTTTATGATCATATAGCACCTCAGTGTTATGTAATTGGCAAACTCAGACCTTGACTATTCCTCTTAGTCCTTTACCTCTCCTGCTTCCACAAGTCTTGTATCTGCTCTATCTTTGTGCCCCTTGGCCTATATCTCTTAGTTTGACCAATCTTATGTTGATGACCTAGGGCTTCTATCTTGTCCAAAATGCTTAAATTGTACTTATCTTCCATCTCTTTAAGTTCAAAACCTATATCTACTTTTCTGCTCCCTGGACACTAACATCCTGGATAGACAATAACATCAACGTTAATTTCCTATCTTGACAAAAGTGTCTAGTGCCCTAAAGTCACCCAATTTACAAATAAAATTAATGAATCCAAAAAATAATAAGATAAATAAAATTACCAATAGGCCAAGATTCTAAACAATAATTTGTATTGATTCGTATTGAATGACTTCTGATTCTAAAAATATACAGTTCATAAAAATAAAAAATTCTCAAAAAAATCATTAAACATTAATTTTGAACCCTCAAATGATCACGTTTAACCTTAAAAAAAATATCTAATTCAAATCTAAGTGGATAGATATGCTTAACGTATAATTGAACTTTTTGAAATGATCATTTTGGTGTGTGTAAGAACTCAAATGGAGTTACGGGTCAAAAGTTCTAGCCTCTGAAAGGTTGGCCTATTTTTTCTACATCATTCTCTTCTGGTTAAAAACAACTCAATGCTTGCGAGTTGCCCTGATTATACTGCTGCCATTTTTCCTTATCAATCTTCTTCATCTCCCATTCTATAATCAAAATGTTGTCTTCTTGTTGCAATCCTTCCCACTACACCAAATCCCTGTTACAATTTCTTTGCCTTGTGCTCACTGTCTTCATATCTAAAACCTGCACTATTTTTTCTTTCTTCTTTTTTGGAACTTGATGCTCCCAATTTACTTCTTCATCTTCATCATCTTCTCCATGGAATTCATATAAATATGAAATATTAAATAATGAATATATATCAAAATTCTATGGCAAAATTACCTCATAGGCATTATCATTGATTTCCTTCACAATTCTGCATGGTCCAATTTTTTTATACTTCAAATTATTGTATGTGCCTTTTGAAAATCTCTCTTTCCTCAAGTAAACCATTACCAACTCTCCTTCTTCAAATACCTTGGATCTTCTTTTGACATCTGCTGCTACTTTATATGTCTCATTACTTTTTTGTAACTTTATTCTTACTCCTTGCAACTACTGCATATGCTCTGCAAATGCTTCTACATCATCACTAATTTACTTTTCAATTGACAATTGTACCAAATCTAAAATACCCATAGAATTTCTCCCATAAATAATTTAAAAAGGTGACTTTCCTATTGATCTAATCACTGAACTATTATATGCAAACTCAGCTTGTGGTAAAGCTAAGTCCCATTACTTTGGCTTCTCTCCCACTATGCATCTCAATAAATTTTCTAAGCTCCTATTCACAACTTCTATCTATCCATTTATTTGTGGGTGATATGCACTATTGAATTATAGCTTAGTACCCATCTTCTTTCATAAAGTCCTCCAAAAATGACTTATAAATTTTGTGTCCCTATCTAAAGTAATAGTTTTTGGGACACCATGCAATCTCACAATATCCATAAAAAATAATTTTGTAACTCTAGTGGCATCATTGGTTTTCTTACATGCAATGAAATGAACCATTTTAGAAAATTTGTATACAACAACAAAAATTGAATCATTACCTCTTTGTGTATTTGGCAATCTCAACACAAAATCCATACTCAAAATTTTCCATGGTCCTCTTGGAACTGGTAATGGCATTTATAGTCCATTATTTTGTGCATGTCCTTTATCCACCTGACATATTCTACACTTTGAAAAATACCTTGTCACATCTCTCTTCATATTTGGCCAAAAATACTTTTCCTCCACCGAAGCTATTGTCTTCGTCTTACCAAAATGTCCAGCCAAACCACCTCTATGTAATTCTCTTATTATATTGTCTCATAGAGACCCAATTGGAATGCATAATTATTTCCCTTTGAAGAAATAACCTTCTTGTATAAGATATTCATCATGAATAATATCTGCCCCATCTCTTAATGGATTCCTACACTGCTCAACAACCTTACTAAAATATGGATCAATATCATATACTTTTTAAATAATTTTAAATCCAACTACTTCACTCATCATAGTAGTTAATAATGCTACCCTCCTACTCAATGCATCAGCTACCTGATTCTATTTTCTTGATTTATGTTTCAACACAAAAGTATACCCCTGCAATAAAGAAACCCACTTTGCATGCCTACCTAATTTTATAAACTCCTTAGGCACCAGGTAATACCTCCAATGTCTTAATGCTTGTACAATTGCATAAAGTTCAACATCGTAAGTAGAATACTTTATCTTTACCTCATTCAATTTCTCACTGAAATATGCTATTGGCTTTCCTTCTTGACTCAACACAACACCAATTCCCACAAACGAAGCATCACAATCAACCTCAAACACTTTTTTAAAATTTGATAATGCTAAAATTGGTCTTTCTGTAATATTCTTCTTCAAAATTTCAAAACTTTTTGTGATTGCTCTAGTCCATGCAAATTCCTTCCCTCTCATGCAATCTATTATTAGTGCCACAATACTACTAAACTTTTTAATAATTTTTTTGTAAAAAGTTGCTAAACCATGGAAAATTTTTACCTCTGTAATGCTTCTTGGAATAGGCCACTCAACAATTGCCTTTATCTTTTCTTCATCCATTTTCATGCCATCTACTGAAAATACAAATCCTAAAAATATCAAACTATTCTGTATAAACCTGCACTTCTTCAAATTTGCATATAACTTCTCTTTTCTTAACAAATCCATTACCATTCTCAAATTTTGTAAGTGTTCTTATTTAGTCTTACTAAATATCAAAATATCATCAAAATAAACAACCACAAAATTATCAATATATTCTCATAGCACTCACTATATTTATCATTCTCATAAATGTGCTAGGCACATTAGATAATCTGAATGACATCACTATCCACTCATATAAGCCATCCCTAGTCTTGATTGTAGTTTTCCACTCATTTCTTTCATGAATTTGAATATGATAGTAATCACTCCTCAAATCAATCTTGGTAAAATATTTTTCTCCTACAAGCACATCCATCTATGATCTAAATGAGGTATATGAAACCTATACTTTATTTTAATTTTATTAATTGTTCTACTATCTACACACATTCTCCATCCTCCATCTTTCTTTGGAGTTATCAACTTTGGTGTTGTACATGGACTCATATTCTCTCTTATCACCTTCTTCTTTAGCAATTCAGTAACCTATTTATTTAATTGTACATGTTCTATTGGACTCATCCTATAAGCTGCTTGATTGGGTAGAGCTGATCCTAGAATCAAATCAATGTGATGCTAAATATCTCTCTTTGGTGGTAAACCATCTAGTAAATCATCAGACATAGCATCTGCATATTATTTCAACACTATTTCTACTTTTGTTGGTATTGCCACCATTTTTATTTCTTTATTCTTTGCTACTAATACATAACAACAACCTTCTACCTTCATATATTGGATAATTTTTTTAGTAGAGATCATACTTTCTATCTTCTCTTCCTCTTTAAGAGGTAACAAAACTACCTTTGTACCACCTTTAAAAAAAATGTATGTGTTCTTTTCTCCATCA
Source organism: Torreya grandis (assembly GCA_037957365.1). NCBI lineage: Eukaryota > Viridiplantae > Streptophyta > Pinopsida > Cupressales > Taxaceae > Torreya > Torreya grandis. The sequence continues at coordinate 649,098 of JARHVA010000911.1, read as the reverse complement.
TGAGCTACTTTTCTGTCAAATTACCATGGTCTCCCCAATAACACATGACATACATCCATTGAAATAACATCACACCATATTTCATCATTATAAGTTTTTCCTATAATTTTTTTGATTAAGCACCTTTTATCTATTGTAACTTCATTCCCTTTATTAAACCATGAAATCCAATAAGGGTTAGGATGCTTTTCACATTGTAGATTTAGATTCTCAATAATTTATTTAGAAACCATATTTTCACAACTATAACCATCTATAATTAATTTGCATACCTTTCCATCCGAAGTACATCTTAATCAAAAAATATTTGATCACAACAATGCATCACCACCTTCTTTATTTTGCATTTGATCCCTCCTTGGAGTGATTATGGTTCTTCTCATCATGAGATTCTCTCCAACATCATCTAGTGCAACTTCAATATTTTTATCTTCTATTTTAGCCTCAACTAGATTTACTCTTGGGTGATTTTCTTTCCTCCTTTTTTGATCTTGATAGTGTGGACACTCAAATGCTTTGTGCCCTTCTTATCCACATCTATAACAGACATAAGATCTACACTGATTTGGAAACCATTCTCTAGCACCACCATAACCTCATCCTCTCATAAATCCTCTTCCTCTTTGTTGGTATTGAAACCCTTGCCTATTATCATCTTGCCTTTTTACAACATGTGATGATTCACCTTTATTGGCATTAAATACACTTTTGGTGGTATTAAACCCACCTCATCCCCTTATTGGAGGGGATTTACCTCTTTTTGTACCAATAGACGTCCTTCTAAAATTCCATCTATTTTATTTTTTTCTACCTTCAAAGATATTGATAAGCCTCTTCCATGTTAAGTATTCTATGCATGCTTATTTCATCTTGAATAGAAAATTTCAAACAATTTACATACCTTGTAGCCATCTACTCTTTTGTTTCAAAATGCTCCACTCGTATGGAAATCTTATAAAATTCATTTGTATACTCTTGTATACTATGATATTTTTGCCTCAAATTTTAAAATATTCTGTATAGGGTTTGTGCATAATCCACATGAATAAATTTATCTTTTAGCTTCTTTTTCATCTTTTTCCATTAATTAATCTTCTCTCTACATTTTCTTTGTCTTTCTTTCTACAAGTGATCCCACTAAATCATTACATGACCTTTCAATTTCATGCATGCAAACTTTACCTTCTTGTCTTCTCTCATAGTCTTCCACTCGAAGAACTTCTCCAAGCTATTCATCCAATCTATTAATTTCTCTAGTTTTAAACTACCTCCATAATCTATAATATCAACCTTGATTCCTTTATTTCTTCCTTCTAAAGCCCAAACCATCCTCTCTTCTATCGATGGTGGCTGCTCTTTCTATTCTTCTTCTTGCTAAAATTTTTCATCACGATCTGTGTCTTCCTCATCACCACCTTGTCTTCTTTGTTGATTGGTGATAACCTCTATTAATTATTGAACTTTTCTTTGCAGCTCTTAAATAATCTGATTCATTTGTGCAACACCTCCTCATCCTCTCACCATTCTTTACTCCTCCAAGATTCAAACTTGCTATGATACCAGATAATGAACCCACAAACTAACAAGACAAATAAAATTACCAATAGGCCAAGATTCTAAACAATAACTTGTATTGATTTGTATTGAATGATTTTTGGTTCTAAAAATATATAATTTTTTAAAATAGAAAATTCTCAAAAAATAATTAAATGTTAATTTCAAACCCTTAAATGATCAATTTTAGCCTCCAAAAAATATAAAAATCAAATCTAAGTTGATAGAGTTACTTAGGGTAGAATCAAACACTTTGATACAGTTGTTTTGGCATGTGGAAGAGCTCAAATAGAGTTATGAGTCAAAAGTTATGGCCTCCAGAAGGTTGGCCTATTTTTTTGCATCAAAAATGTATGCTAATGATCGGCCTAAGTGCTTTAATTTATGAATTATTACTTCAAAGGGATTGATATAAATAAAATATCAACCCTCATTCGTTCTTCACCTATAAAATCCTAGGAAAGACCAAAGAGATAAAGGAAATTTATCAAAATCAGTCTATCAAGCTTCCCTATTTATTCCTATTTCCATACCAATCATAGGGACTATACATCTACATGTCTGAAGTACTAAAGAGTAGTCTAAGAGTTTGATTTTTCAAGTTACAAGCTAAGCAATTATTATAATTACTTTACACATATATGATTCACACACAAGATAACATGTAGGGTAGAACTACATTAGTCTAAGATGCTCTTTAGAGTATTAGCTATGTAGGTAGTGCTCATTAATAGTGGGGTATTTTGCGTTGCTCAATATTGTATGCCCACTAAACCATTTTTCTTGAGGGTCACTATGAAGATGAAAAGCTAAGATTTTGACATTTTACAAGGACTAACTGTCCATGACCTAGATTTGAATGCACTAGAGCAAAGGAAAAGTGAAACCTAGAAGCATCCAAGTGGTCACATCCTATTTTAGCAAATATTTTATACTGATTCTAGAGTCAAACCCAGATAGTGGTGTTGACGTAACCATTCTAGGTTGATGTTATTGTCCATAAAGCTAGAAGCATCAGAACCATAATCTGATGACTATTCTAGATTCTCCTTCCCACTTACTTTCTACACTTTTTAGATCTAGAACTACAATAGCATCAAAAAAATCTAAATACGTCACTTCTTTGTCATTTCTATATCTAACATAGCTATAATTTTTATATTTAGACTATCTCAACATAATAAATTTAGTATATGCTTATATCTAAGTTTAACATCTAATTGGCATGTTATAGATTTGACTATTACCTATGTGTCATTTCATTTCTATAGACCCCTTTAAAACTAATCTAAGGCCAAAAAACTTTAGATCACCATTTTTGGGTTAAACATTTGGTGAACCCAATCTTTGAACATTAAAACCCTAGGTCACTTAGGGTTTTTATAACTATTTTATTGTTGATCCTTTATTATCATAAAATATGTGTGACATGGATGCCTCTATTACCTATTATCACTTAAACTATGCACCCATTGACTTGGAAGAATTAGTTTAGTGAGATAATGGGATCATCCCCCAAGGTGTGGGACACTTCCACTCCTTAAGGATAAACCTTTGAAGAAGGTTGACATCTTTATAATCTAAATGCATATGAGTTAGGATCAACATACATCCCTAATAGAGCCGAATAGAAATATACAACTAATATTAAATCTAAAATTTGTTGTGGGGAAAAGAGAGAGGGAGGTTGATGAAAGGGAAATAATGGTGATGCATTAAGATTAGACAAAGAACCTCTACAAGCCTTGAAGAACACATTAAAAATCTCAAAGGATAAGAAAATATCACACAAACTCCAAAATGGACATTTTAATTGCATGGATATTTTCCATGGAAGTGCAGGACGTAATAAAATGCCAAGAGGGATGATAAATAGTCCAAAAGTAACATATGTATAGGCCTATATTCACACAACATACAACCTGCAATAGAAATCCAAGTCTACATAGTGTTTCTAAGGAGTAGATAATAATTAGAGGGATGAAGATTATCCATAGGAAAAAATCAACAAACCACATAATACACACAAAATACAATAATTAATAAAAGATGTGAACTTAATTATCATTAAAATGTAAGGCTTGAGTGGTAAAGGGGTTATGGAGGGGAAATTTAGATAGCATTATTGTGCCTATAAATTTTGACCCTTTTACAATGTTAGACCTAAGTTTTTATAGGCAATGGGAAGCCCACAGACCATTGATTATAATTAGAACATAGCTAAGAGAATTAAATAAATATCAAGAATCGATACACATAATATCATTGCAAATCAGACAAGGATGGCCAAAGGTAATTGGGATTCTGACTATGTCCTCAATGCATGGTGATGATTACCTCAAGCTTGAAATTGTTAGCTTAATACACTCTCCTATTGATTGTGTAGTAACTAATACTTAATAACTTAACGACCATAACTTAATTTATAAGTTTTTATGTGTAGGAATGTAGCTATAGATCTCTTATAATTATTACCTTAGAATATTTTATCCTAATTCTATCACTTCTACTTTCAATACTTCTCCCTAGATACTTTCAAATCATGCTTATCTAAGGCTTAATTTGTATTTATGTCTTGTGCATGATTCCAAAGTGCTTGCCACACTTTAGTGGGTGTCACTACTTAGTTTTACATTGAATTATACCTCTCAATTGATCATTTCTTGGTGAGGAATTGATATACAACTTGATTTTTGAAAATCAATTTGAGTGCATAATAGAATCATGTATTTTTATGGTTTTTTATAGTTGGATAAGCTATCAAATTTAAGATAAATCACTAATGATGTGGTGTTACTTCATTTGTTGTCTCTTTTGTTACTTGATCACAACTTGTGCACTCAGGGTCTGACACTTGTCACATGGCACACTATGATTAGGATTTCAATTCCCATGCTTTTGGATTAGCTTCTGCCACATGTCAATTCCTTGGTAGCCTACACTCTAGGTAATGGATTTGTCCTCTAGATTAAGGACTATGTCAGGTTCATGTGGCAACTTTCTATTTTCTTTCCCTTTTCCTAGGCTCTATCAAGTTTCAAATGGTGATATACTATTCTCTAGGTTATCTTATCACTATGTGCTTAGGGCTTACCATCTCCACATGGCTGCTTGTCATTCCTCCTTTACTCAGCCTACCATTGGGATTGTATAGACCACCTTGGCACCACAAAGCAATGGTATTTAATCATGTGTTCTCATCCCATTCACCCATTAGCCTGGGGTTATGACAAAATGTTTGGGTTGTAAAAAAAAAAATTGAGAGAGTGGGGTATCAATATTTCACCATTTGGTTTCATTCATCGAACCTGCTAGCTCAAAGGGATTTGAAATCATATAAAAAGTTTTGAGTCACTAGGTTACTAGGATTGGGACACATGGAAGCATCCCAATTTCTATCTTATTTAGGGATTTGATAATGTCATTGCCTCATTGGGAAACTTCTTGAAAATTTACCAAGTCTTCAAAAGAATTTTTAATAGGCCTAAGACTTCCAACAAAGTGATGCATGGTTCTAGGTGAACATAAAGAATCAAGTAAGTGTCAAAAATTATTTGAAAGGGCTCAAGACTACTGTGAGATTGACATGTGGCACCAGTCAACCTTTAAAATAAATTATTAAGTCTCACTATGAATAAAAACTTGGGAATCCATCAAATGTCACTAGGGGCCCATAAAATTTAAGTTATTTACCTCCTAAATACATAATTGAAAAAACCCAAAAAATTAACTAAGTCCTTTCATTGCTCAACCCCTACAGGGTCCAGGAGTGATCTGTGTGTACCAAGAAGGTTGAAAGGGAGGTTGGGAAGACTAATACACATTAAATAACTTCCTCAAAACATCCAAGTGTTTGAAACTCTTTTGGTTCTAACCTCATATTTGTTTGATTTCCCCAAAATTGACCAAATCTCGATAACTTGTAGGTGATCCTATGCCTTAAATATAATTGGGCGTGGCTTCCCATGGTGACCAAAAATGGTCAACATTATGGCAACCTCTGTAGGCTAATAACCTACTAAGTAGGCACCTAGTAACCTTTGAATCAATCCATTGGGAATAGAGTCATAGAAGCATTCCTATACTTAAGCTACATTGTGATCTACTAGAGCCATGCTTGGCCAAATTGATGATGAATTGGGAACTACTCATAAATAATTTATAAATATTCTCAAGGTTTGTCTATGATATAATTGCTCAATTTCTCAAAGATTCATGGTCTCTTTCAAAAACCATTCTTTCTACCCTAAATCTCCAATTCTACCCTACTTTAATACTAGCTACCTAAGATAATTCATGGTACTAAAAGTGCCCTCAATAAAGTGATAGAAGGAAACAACATAAACCATGCCATAGGTACTTAGATGAATATAAAAACAACTAAAATTATTTACAATGTACATGCACACAATTAAGGAAAATAAGAAATCTAAACTAATGTTTTGCAATACTTGGAGGAAAGAAAATTCAAATAACCTACCCTAAACTAATTAAATAGAAGGCCACCTAAATGAAACCATTGACTGGTTTTGTAAAATAGCTGCCTTTTCTTATCAACATATAATGCTTTTCATGTTTGAGGGAATCCAACCAAAAGTGGAGAAGGATTGGGTGCTTAATAAATTGATGGAACACTTCTCCAAGGATGAAAATAATAATAAAATCACTAGCCCACATAAGTTGACTAAAAAACTAATCATCTTAAAGTGGATAGACAAGTTGATTATGGTAATCTTGATGGTTAATTTTGTTCTCTAGATTGAGCACAACTTGGAATGGATTCTCCTTACTAGCCTCCAACTGATCTAAGTAATTGATAGGGAATCCTCTTGAAAAGATTAAGTTTGAGCAATCAGAATTCCCATCACACTTGTATTCTACTATCCCATCATTATGTTGATTGGGATGAACTTGTCCTAATGATTGCCTTGGAAACACATCCATTTCCAATTATTATGCATGTTTCTGATGGGCCTAATTTTTTGGGGATGTTGTTTTGGTGTCTAATCTTGTGTAGAATTCCTCTATATCATCCCAAAAAAGTCTTTTTCCATATCTTCTATTCTCCTTTCAAAGCTAACTTCTTGGCTCCAATCAGAATTAGAAAGCAAGTCTCCCTTGGGAGTTTGAATTGAGTTGTCTTGGAAGTGGTTTTGCATTATATATTCCTTGGGAAGGATTGAAACATATCCCTTGACCCAAATTCTAATCTCTTGGATTGATTCAAGACATTCCTCCAACTCTTCTTGGTCATGAGGAGTGATGTCCTCGATTTCAAGCTCTATTTCTTTTTTATGTTAAACAAACTCATGCTAACCAGACTGATCTTATTCTTCTTCCATACTAAATAAAAGATCATTTTTCCAAGAGATCACCTCATCATCTTGACTAGATAAACCTTGCCCCTCTCATCAAAACTATCTTCTCCCTATTCATCTTTGTCTATTTGCTCATTATTTTGCTACTCTAGCTGATTGTGTTCATCTTCCTCTTGCAACAGGTCTACTATTTATAGTTTAATGGCACAACAAGGGATTCTAATAATTATTTCCTCATCATCCTCACTTTAAATCTTCTCTTCATTTGTATGCTATTTATTTGCTCTCCATATAATGGGTCCTCCTTTAAAAAAGGATGTGGTGGGAGGGAAAGAGGGTTCAATTGATGAAGTGGGAGTGGACTTAACAAGGTTGGACATCTTAAAATCAATATTCTTGGTCAAAAAGGGCTGCCATGGTTGAGAAGCTTGAGGCTCTTCTAGAGGATAAGGAAGAGTGGGCTTTTGAGAAGGATGTTACTGAGGGATAATAAGCTAAGTTTGAATAAAAATAGGCTCTTTCAAAGGATGGGGGCTTCTAAAGCTTAGGATTTTAAAACAAGGAAACTTACTTGGAAGTTTATAAGGTTTCCCCTACTTGAATCTTAGAATATTGAATGTGGGAGATTTATTTTGAGTGGACTGATCCTAAGCTACAACAGGAGAATCTTATCTAAAATTGGGAATAGAAGATGCTGATTGAAGTTTGATTTCTTGCACTTGAGCAAGCACTTGATGTATATTCTCCACTTTTGCTATGATTTGACTAGCCAAGAATTCCTCTTGTACTTTATTTGAATCTCCTTGTCATGATAGTGAAGATAATATTGATGAGTAATCTCCTTATGCTACAAGTCATACACCTGCTCTAATTCAATCTCTTTGATTTTATAGTTGAAGTCTAGAAATATATCTTTGATGTTTTTTAGGGGCTAGTTAAGAGGGTCATAATACTTATTAGGAGCAACATGTCCCTCAAAACATTGATTATAATCATGAATAGGCTACCAAGAATGTTGATCAGGGGTGGAAGAGAGGTAGACACTATGAGGAGGCTAGTACCTTTCTAGTCTAGGCCAAATTTGGGTGAAACCAAAAGTAATTTCAGCTTGATATAGGAAATGGGAATGCACAACAACATCATTTTCATGAAATGGGGGGTGAAAAGACATTCTTAGGCACTCAAATTGCTTAAACTAGTATATTTGATACATGGAGACACCATGATGTTGCATAAAATAACTTGAAAGGTAAGATGCATTGAATAACACACCAAAGTTCCTGTAGAGTAAATTTTTACTCTACATTGCATTTAAATTTTTATTTGAGCACTGTAGTTTTGGTTCCGGTAATACCTTGGTCATAGTAGCAGAATTGGAGCAGGGCGCAGGTTCATTCTCTGTCAAGTGTCGAAATGCAGCGAAAGCTGCCAAGTGGCATCATTTGAACATAGGCCTTTCTTTCTCTTCTGACTCTTTGTTTCAATTTTGCATTGAGTATTGAGTTCACACGAAATCCACCACGTGTTGCCTTCCGAAGCTGAAGTCAGCCAGCTGGCGACTTTTGAGGACCCTTTCGTAGCTTTCTAGAGAACCACAGATTGTGCCACGTACCCAGTGGAAGTTAAGCAGAGTGCACCACATGTCAATATCTGAATCTCACAGGGGCACCTATGTTTCATTCTACCTTATGGCAAGAAATTTCAATGGACCAAGCAACATAGAGAGCAAAAAGTGCTAGGTGGTGGTTGCGAAGGCCCTGAACTATCCTTTTTGAAGAAGCAACGAAAGTCACCATGTGTCGACTGCTGAGAGACTTTGTTTCAACGCCTAAGTCTAGTGCTCTCCTTCAATGCATAAAGGCATCATTTCATTTTGCTTAAATACTAAAGTACGATAGAGGCTGCCAAGTGTCACTCTCTAAGTCCTTCTCTACTCTGTCTCCAGTAGAAGTGGAAGGCACCATGTATCTTCTCGAAAGTAGCGAAGGCTACCATATGCCAATTTTTGAGAAACTATCTTTGAGTTTCATTACTGAATAAAGGTTGTGGTGGGCCCTAGATGTTTCTTCAAAGTCTGTAGAAGCTACCAAATGTCACCATCCATAAGAGTCTGATATGAGTCCCAAATAAAACTACGGCATAGCCAAAGAAAAGGAGAAGAACCATGTGTCTTCGATGGATCTAACAGAAAGCACCAAGTGTCATTTTTCGATGCCTAGAGGATTTTTAGAAAATTGACCAAGTGTCCTCTCACCTTTTCAAACATAATGGGGCATTCTGTGTATCTATTGCCGCAAAGTGAAGTGGAGGGAAAATCGGTTGGAGTTAAATTGAGTAGATGGAACAGTTCATCTGGTAGATTTTTGGAGCCCCCACAGCATTGAAGGTGCCGTTTGTTTGTCCCCTGTGAGTGAAGGATAGAGAAGATTACGTGAGAAAAAGGATGATGAAAGGAGTGATTTGAGGCTATAAAAAGGGAAGGATTGTAAGAAAGGAAAGAGGAGGGGGATTTCTCATAATTTTAGACTTCTTGTAATTTTGACTAGTAATATCATTTGCTCTTGTCTTAATTTTCTTAAGTTGTAAAGTTAATGTAATCATGCATGTTTTTGTGCCCTTTACGTGGCTAAATGAATTAAGGAAATTTAAGCTCCATGCCTTGGTTGGTGTTATTTGTGTCATCTGCAAATTAGTCTATGCTGTGGATTTGCTAGTGTTGTGATTGGAAATGTTATTTATTTTTATCTCATTTTTTAGAGTCTGAAGCTCTACATAACTATGCATGACTTTTGTGCCTCTTATGTGATTGAAGGATTCTATTAATAAGATTGAACACTATGCCTTTGTTGACAATTCCTATATCTCAGCAAAAGACTCCCCTGTTGTGAGCCTCTGTTTCTATTATTCCAATCATTTACATTGATCATGCACCTGTCTACTCTTAAATGTAATTGAATCATATAATAGTTTCTATGTGCTCAGGTTAGGATTAGGATTACTCTTAGGTGCATCACCATAGTTAGGTTTTAATTCTTGCATTTTGCATTTCTATTTTGTCTCCTATCCCTTTTCCCCAACACTCATAAAATAGAAGAGACCAGCTTCTTTAAAACCTGGAGGTTATTTCAAGCCGCACTGTCCCATGGCTTAAAACTTCTCATTATTGATTGGCTAAGACCTAGCACAATTTTATGCCATCAATAGTTTTTAGCACGCCCGGTGGGACTAGTCTTGAAGTTTCTATCAAGACCGCATGAACCAAAGAGCTACAAGGAGTCAGATCTGTGGACCAGTCACCAGATTGCAATCTACTGCAAACCCAAGTATTTTTTTGCCACCTCTGGTAGTTAGTCCAAGAAGAAGAGCTAACCAGTTTCTACCAGTACTAAACATGGGAGCCAACGTCCCCCAAGAAATTATGTGAGCTGGAATACTGGTAGCCCCTTAATCCTCCCAACACCACCAGCTGTTTGGGACCCTATTCCAAGAAATGCCCTAAAGGCTCTACCCAAATTTAGTGGGCAAGACTCAAAAACACCCGTGGAATATCTTCAAGATGTATCAGATGTCTGTGCCATACATGGTGTCACAGAGCAAAATATGGCCCTAAGATTGTTAGCAGCCTCTTTCAAAGGAAAGGCTATAGAATGGTATCGGTATTTGACCCTAAATACCATTTCTACATGGGACCAACTTGGAGATCTATTTTTTGAAAGATTCACAGAGAAAGGTGATAAGTCTTCCCTATTACAGCAATTGATCACTATCCAAAGGGGGACCTCAAGAGGACATGACTGACTTCAATACTAAATTCTAGAAAACCTCAAATAGAATCCCCATTACAGCTAAGCCACCCCCTGGTATGGCCATAGTCTTCTATCTCAAAGCTTTAAATTTAGATATATCTGTTATGATTCAGTCACTGGGAGGACACACCTTGCCAATAGCTTATGACCTCGTAGTCAGAGCTGAGAATCATTTAATTGATGCTGGAAAGTTACCTCTAAGGCCTCTCATGCATGTATTCCTAGAAATTACCTTACCCTTACCCCAAGAGGTTACTAAGACTGTAAGCCCACCTACATTTATGTATGCTTACCCTTCACCATCTACGAAGCAATCAACCCCCGCTGAGTCATTTGAGATGGATGATATCAAGAGTATGATAAGGACATTCTCCAATGAGATGATTAATATGAAGAGGTAGCAAAATACTTTCCCTAAGCTCCCTTTTCAAGGCTATCAAGGAAATAGGTTTGCATCCTAGACCAACCAGTATCAAGGCCCTACAAGGCAAACCAACCACCAACTAGCAAATCAATTAGTTGCAGTTCCCACACCCTCACAGGCCATTCCTCCCAACTCAAATAGGGAAATGGTTCCAGGCCAAAAAAAATTATGTGGATGATACTAATGCTTGGTGTTTCCCTTGCAATGATGCTCACACACCTAGAGATTGTCCTAGAGGTAATCTACAACAAAAGGTAGCTGAGCAGAGAAGAATGGATGGCCAGTTTGCCAGTACCAGTAGCAGTCAAGCATACCAGTCTTCTGGCATGCAGAATTTAGTTCTAGTAGCTCAGATGCAAGGAATGTCCTTGCAACAGTAGGAAGAAATAGCCCTAGAACATGCTTTGTTCTCATGGGTTGAAGATGAATAAATAGTTTTCTTGAATGAAGCATCTACCTCCCAAAGGCCAGTAGTGCAACCTGACTACTATACTAGATCAAAGAGGAGAATGGTGGAGCAACCTGAGTTTGTAAGTGGTCAAGCTAAGAATAATCCTCCATCTCAGGGGCAAAGGAACACTACTATTAGACAAGAAGTACCCCAATTAGTACAAGATCAAGGGATCCCTATCCAGATTCAAGAAAAGACAAGGTATCTTTATTTCCAAAAAACTCAGTCTTTTGTACCATTCAATGTAGTGGACCAATTAAAGAGAACTCCAATGCAAGTCTCTATATGAGATACCTTGGCTATTCCTGAGCAAAAGACATTACTGCAAGAAGCTTTGCAAGGGAAAATAGTACCTAAAGGTGCTTTTACCAAGGGAGGACTTGCTGGAAAGGAAAAGCTAAAAAACCTGGTTCTTCCAATGACAACAGCATTCGTGAACAATGCAGCACAAGTAAGTAAATCCAAGCCAGAGCCTTTCTATTTGACTCTGATAGTTGGAAAGAAAATTTTGCATAATGAATTGATAGATTCAGGAGCTAGCACAACTGTGATGCCCAAGCAAATAGCTGATGCCTTAAAAATAAATTATGAACCCCTTGCAAAAGGAGTAATGCAGCTAGATGGCAAAACAGTGCAAACCATAGGGAGAATAAAACAACTCCCCTTGCAGTTATTCACATGCCCCAACATAATTATCAACCAGGATATAGTTGTCATAGATATCCCTCCTATCTTTGGTTTATGTTTATCCAGAGACTTTACAACAAAAATAGGAGGGTACATGTCTCTTGACCGGTCTCACCTCATCCTAAGAACTAGATATGGTTTGAAGATGAAAATTCTGTCAGAACCACTATCCAAAGACCACATGACCAATGAACCAACAAAAATATTAGAGGTAGATCATGCCATGTTGAATAAATAGAAAAGAACTTTTGTCAAAGAACTAGGCAACTGGACTGAGCATGATCAAGAAGAAGAAAAAAGTTAGTTGTTGGCTATGATGCAGAGTGACCCGTATGGGAACTACGACTAATGGTTTCGGCACATATGTCATTTTTGATGAGGATCAAGTGATTCCCAAAGTTATAAGAAAAGAGGCACCTACTACCCAAGATTTAGAGGTCCAGACTTTAAATTTTGATGGGGCTAGAAGTAAACATGGTGATGGAGCAGGAATTTGTCTTACTACTCCAAATGGTGATAAAATTTTAAGGGCTATCCGATTTTAATTTACTTGCACTAATAATGATGTAGAATATGAATCTCTAGTACATGGGCTCTTGTTAGCCAAGAAAAAAGGAATAAAGAACCTAAAAGTAAAAGGAGATTCAGAGTTGGTAGTGAAACAAATACGAGAAAAGGCAGCGGCCAAGAATGTGAGAATGAGGTCCTACAGGCATAGGATTTGGGATTTGATAGAAGATTTTGATGCCTTCAATATTGAAATCATTCCTAGAAGTCAAAACACTGAGGCTGATATGATGGCTCAAATTAGCTCATAGTTTAACCCAGCAATTGGCCTATTGGTTAACAATGAGTCAGTAAAAGTTATAGTGAGGCCAACCATCCCTGACAATGATGAAAATTGGCAAGTGTTTGAAAATGATGCTCAGGTAGTCTCTTTCTTGCAGCAATCAAATGAGTTTGTGGATCAGTTGCAAACTAAAATTGAAGAGGCGTATGGTGATCAAATTATTCAATTAAGGACTAACAAGCTCCCTAAGGAATTAATCACCTTAGAAAATTTATTTGACCTAGAGGATGTAAGCCTGGAAAAGAAAAGGTTCTAGGTAGATAAAGCAGACTATTATGAGGTAGAGGTGAGTGACGAGAAAAGGCTAAAGGTCAAAAGTTCTACAACTCAGGAAGTGAAGGGAAAATTAATCGAGTTGTGCCAAAAGTATGACAAGGTCATAGCTTGGAGCTATGATGACCTTCATGGATACAACAAGGATGTTATCCAGCACACAATAGAGTTGACTAAGATATCCAAGCCCATCAAACAAAAACAAAGACCAGTGAATCCAAGGATAGAGTCCCTAATGGTAGATGAGCTGTAGAAACTCCTGGACTCTAAAATAATATTTCCAATCAAACACTCAACCTAGGTATCGAATCTAGTTCTAGTAAGGAAAAAGAATGGAGATGTAAGACTATGTGTAGACTTCAGAGATCTAAATAAATCATCTATGAAAGACCACTATCCCTTGCCCTCCATGGAAAATTTTTTGCAAATTGTGGCAGGATCAAAAGGTTTTCTTTACTTGATGGTTTCTCTGGGTATAATTAGGTTTGGCTAGCAGAGGAAGACCGATATAAAACTACTTTCACCACCAAATGGGGGACATTTTCCAATGCAAAGATGCCATTCGGCTTAGCAAATGTAGGAGCTACCTTTCAATAGGCGATGGACATAGCCTTTGGTGAACTAATCAACAAGGTCATCCTAGTCTATCTGGACGACCTCACTATTTTCTCAAAAAATGCTGATGATCATTTTGATCATTTGGAATCTATCTTCAAGAAATGTCAGGATTTTGGGATATCATTGAATCCCAAGAAATGTATTTTTGACGTGCACCAGGGTAAACTATTGGGACACATAGTGTCTAAGGAAGGGGTTTCTATAGATCCCGAGATAATTGTAGCTATAATAGACCTACCTCTCCTAGCCAATAAAATGGTGGTCCAGTCCTTTTTGGGCAAGATCAATTTTGTCAGTAAATTCATATCTGATTTTGCATGCTTAGTCAAGCCACTGACACTCTTGCTTAAAAAGGATCTGGTCTTCAAGTGGACTATAGAAGGAAGGCAAGCTTTTGAGGGGGTCAAGAAGGCTATCTTAGTAGCCCCAGTGCTCAAGAACTTGAATTTTCCATGCCCTTCGTAATGTATGTCTATGGAGGGGAGTCAAGTATTGCTGCTGTCCTGACTCAAAAGAATGATAGGCTAGAAGGGGAACACCCAATAACCTTTTTCTCAAGAATGCTCAGAGATTATGAGACCAAGTACAATTTTGTGGAAAGACAAGCCTATGCCACAGTGAAAGCCCTCAAGAAATTTAGGCATCTGATATCAGGGAGCAAAATTTTGATACTCATGGCTCACCCTAGTGTCAAAGAATACATCATGGAGGGAGAGATTATTGAGAAAAGAGCCAATTGGATCACTAAGATCCTTGAATATGATGTGGAGGTCAAACCCACCAAGCTAGTCAGGGGTAGGGGTCTATGCTAGTATATAACCCAAGAGTTGGAAAAGATGTTACCTAAGGGAACAAATTCAGAAGAAGAGCCAGAGACAATGCTAAAGTTACAAGAGGTTGATCAGGAATCTTGGGTCACAAACAGGATTCAATTTATGAAAAATGGGATTTATCAGAGAGGACTCCCTCAAAACAAGAGAAGATATTATAGGATACAGGGAGTTCATTTTGTTTTAATTGAACAAGTTCTTTTCAGGAGAAGTTTTGATGGGAAATTGCTAAGATGAGTAGGACAAGCCGAAGCCCAGAAGATACTACATGAAATGCATCATGGAGCATCAAGGGGGCATTTTTTTGCAAAAACCACAACCATAAAGATAAGTGAGGTAGGATATTTCTAGCCTACTTTATTTGTAAATTGTTATCAACTAGTTAGAAAATGTCAAAATTGCCAGTATCATATGGGGATGCAGAGGAATGCAGCCATGCCACTAAGTCCTATAGTTATGGATGAACCTTTTCCTCAATGGGGTCTCAACTTTGTTGGGATGATAAATCCAGTGTCTAGCTTAGGTTGCAAGTGGATATTAACTACCATAGACTATTTCACCAGATGGACTGAGGTAGTCCCACTTAAAGAAGCAACAGAGAATGTGATCTTAGATTTTCTAGGGGGTATCACTACTCACTTTGGGGCCCCTCACACCATCATTTTAGATAACACTAAAGCATTCTTGGGGTCTAAGGTATCTGACTTTTCCTTGAGACATGGAATATATATAAAAGCATCATCTAACTATTACCCTTAAGGTAATGGTCTTGTAGAATCAACCAACAAGAACCTGATAAGACTCATCAAAAGGATAGGGGCTGATCATCACAAAGAGTGGCATAAAGTGCTAGACCTAGGACTTTGGGCTGATAGAATCATGCCCAAACAAGTGATCAAAATGTCTCCATATGAACTAGTATATGGAAAGTCCACCGTGATTCCCCTAAGCTTGGAAATCCCTACTCTTCAACTGATCAAACAAATCGAGATTAAAGAAAATGGCCCCATGCAGGTCAGACTCATAGAGCTTCTAAAAGTTTAGGAAAAGAGGGACATAGCCCATGATTCATTAATCAAGCACTAGGGAATGGTTAAGGATTATTTTGATAAAAGGACTTCAAATCCTAATTTTGAGGAGGGCTCAGTTATTTTGAAATGGGATGCGAGGGCCGCCAAGTTGGGTCAGCACACCAAATTTGAAGCGCTATGGACTGGTCTGTATAGAATTCACTCATGTAGGTAGGAGAATTCTTTCGAGCTAGAATTAATGGAAAGAGAACCTGAAGAGATTCCTATAAATGGAATCTATTTAAAAAAATTCAATTGACTTAGGTCTCTCATGTATTATAGTTAAATAAGTTTCCCTTTCTTGTTATCCTATTATTTTCCTCGCTTTGCTTTTGAATAAGTGTTTTGAACATATGTTGATAGCTTTTAAGTTGTAATTTTTGCAATTTTGTTTTAGTGGAAGGTGGAGTTTCTTTTTGAGCAGGCTCAAAAGTCTTGAGGGTCACCAATAATTGTAGAGTAAATTTTTACTCTACATTGCATTTAAATTTTTAGTCGAGCACTGCAGTTTTGGTTCTGATAATACCTTGGTCGTAGTAGCAAAATTAGAGCAGGGCGCGAGTTCATTCTCCATCAAGTGTCAAAATGCAGTGAAAGCTACCAAGTGGCATTATTCAAACACGAGCCTTTCTTTCTCTTCTAACTCTTTGTTTCAATTTTGCATTGAGTATTGAGTTTGAGCAGAAGTTGCCACGTGTCACCTTCTAAAGTATGAAGCTAGCTAGCTAGTGACTTCTGAGGACCCTTTTGTATATTTTTAGAGAACCACGAATCATGCCACGTACTCAATGGAAGTTAAGTAGAGTGCACCACATGTCAGTGTCCAAATCTCATAGGGGCACCTGTGTTTCGTTCTACCTTTTGGCAAGGACTTTTAATGGACCAAGCAACATAAAGAGTGGAAAGCGCTAGGTGGTGGTTGTGAAGGCCCTAAACTATCCTTTTTGAAGAAGCAGTGGAAGTCACCATGTGTTGACTATCGAGAGACTTTGTTTCAACACCTGAGTCCAGTGCTCTCCTTTAATGCATAAAGGTGTCATTTCATTTTGCTTAAATACTGAAGTACAACGGAGGCTACCAAGTGTCACTCTCTGAGTCCCTCTCTACTCTATCTCCAGTAGAAGTGGAAGGTGCCACGTATCTTCTCAGAAGTAGTGAAGGTTGCCATATGCCAATTTCCAAGAAACTATCTTTGATTTTCATTGCTAAATAAAGGTTATGGTGGGCCCCAGATGTTACTTCAAAGTCTATGGAAGTTGCCAAATGTCACCATCTATAAGAGTCTAATATGAGTCCCGAATAAAACTATGACACAACCAAAGAAAAGGAGAAGAGCCACGTGTCTTCGATGGATCTGGTGGAAAGTGACAAGTGTCATTTTCTAATGCCTAGAGGATTTTCAAAAAATTGACCAAATCTCCTCTCCCCTTTTCAAACATAATGGGGCGTTCTGTGTATCTGTTACCACAAAGTGAAGTGGAGGGAAAATCAGCTAGAGTTAATTTGAGTAGATGGAACAGTTCATTTGGTAGATTTTTGGAGCCCCCCATAGCATTGAAGGCACCATTTGTTTGTCCCCTGTGAGTGAAGGATGGAGAAGATTATGCGGGAAAATAGATGATGAAAGGAGTGATCTGAGGCTATAAAAAGGGAAGGATTGTAAGAAAGGAAAGAGGATGGGGATTTCTCATAGTTTTAGACTTCTTATAATTTTGACCAGTAATATCATTTGCTCTTGTCTTAATTTT
This sequence comes from Torreya grandis, assembly GCA_037957365.1. Lineage (NCBI taxonomy): Eukaryota > Viridiplantae > Streptophyta > Pinopsida > Cupressales > Taxaceae > Torreya > Torreya grandis. Next base: position 631,469 of record JARHVA010000911.1, on the reverse strand, counting down.
CTTAAGTTGTAAAGTTGACGTAATCATGCATGTTTCTATGCCCTTTACGTGGCTAAATGAATTAAGGAAATTTAAGCTCCATGCCTTGGTTGGTATTATTTATGTCATCTGCAAATTAGTCTATGCTGTGGATTTGCTAGTGTTGTGATTGGAAATGTTATTTACTTTTGTCTCATTTTCTAGAGTCTGAAGCTCTACATAATTGTGCATGACTTTTGTGCCTCTTATGTGATTGAAGGATTCTATTAAGAAGATTGAACACTATGCCTTTGTTGACAATTCATGTATCTCATCAAAAGACTCCCCTATTGTGAGCCTCCATTTTTGTTATTCCAATCATTTACATTGATCATGCACCTATCTGCTCTTAAATGTAATTGAATCATATAATAGTTTTTTTATGCTCAGGTTAGGATTAGGATTACTCTCAGGCACATCACCATATTTAGGTTTTAATTCCCACATTTTGTGTTTCTATTTAGTATCCTATCCCTTTTCCCCAACACTCATAAAATAGAAGAGACTAGCTTCTTTAAAACCTGGAGGTTGTTTCAAGCCACACTGTCCCATGGCTTGAAACTTCCCATTGTTGATTGGCTAAGACCTAGCACAATTTTACGCCATCAACAGTTCCTCAATGGATGATGTGAGAATCATCAAACTTTGTCTCACTAGGTGTGATAGAAGCTATTATCACTCAAACTGTGTACCCACTAAATTGGTTCAAAGAGACAATGAGATCATCTCCCAAGGTGTGGGATACTTGGGCTCCTTGGGATGAAATTATAGAGAAGGCCATCTTATTTATAATCTAAATGAATTTGATTTAGTATCAACATACAATTCTAAAAGAGTTGAATGAAAATCTACAACTAATCTTAAATCTAAAATCTATTATGGGGAAAAGAGTGAGATGGGTTTATTGAAAGGGAAATAATGGTGATGCACTAAAACTAAATAGAGCACCTCTACAGGACTTGAATAACACACTCAGAGTATCAGAGGATGAGAAAATATCACACATCATCCAAAATAGACCTTCTAATTGCATTAACATTTTACATGGAGGTGCAAGACACAATACAATGCCAAGAGGAATGAAAAATGGTCCACAAGTAGCATATGTATAAACCTATATGCACACAACATACAACTAATAAGATAAATCCAAGTTATACATAAAGGTACTAGGGAATGGATGGTAATGATAAGGATGAAGATTATCCACATGTAAAGATCGATAGACCACATAATACACATAGGAAGTGAAAAAAGTGGATGTTTTTTATAATGGGCCTTTTGGAGTCCATCATGTGAGTGAAAGCCATGAGAAACATACATGAAGTGAAAAAGAGTTAGATAACATGTCTTTAATGCATGATGAAGAGCTATATAATGTGTTAGTGGGAACTCTTGATTCCCTTAATGCATTTTTTCAATGTACAAGTCCAATAATGGAGAATATGGAAAATAAAAGGATGAAGTGCGGTTTAGGCCAACATGCTCATTTGTATGAGAAATAAAGTGAAAAAGTGATTCAAGATGATAAAATGGAAATGGTGGTTGAAGATATGGTTGGTAAATATATACTATAAATATAATATTATATTTGTCATCTTTAAGATAAGAGAGAGTGTCGAAGCTAGGGAAAAATATTGTTCTTAAAAAGATATACACAAGGAAGCTCATTTGTAGAAACTAGAGGTGGGATGGAAGGATCTCACAATATCAAGTGAAAGAGATTGGAAAGAGGAAGAATATTTTTCATAAGAACAATTAAGTACTATTCTGAGGATTAGGTAGAATGATAGTTGATAAGCCCAATCTTGATGAGAATCAAGATAATAGTGTAAAGATGGAAGAATGTAAGGATGAGATGGGGTGGATGAGTTTGTTATCATCCCAAGATTATGTTGAAGAGAATTATTTTTTAAGTACATAGATGAAGATCAAGGAGGAATTCAAAGAGGCCTTCCAATGTGAAGAGAGTGAGTTTATTGAGATAACCAAATGTGAAGAGGATTAGCTAATTTCTATATCATCCAAAGTATGTGGAGATGAATATAATGTTACAACAAAGGTGGAGGTGTTTTTTGGAAAAAAAATGAATACAATGAGATATTATAAGGTGAATGTTATCTTAGAGGTAGTAACAAAGGCTGTTGGTGGTCATTTGGATGACCAAAAGTATGCAAAGTCTATTAAGGTGATTTTGGGGATGATGGGATGGAAACCACAAGAGAAGTGGAGATAAAAAATAAAGAAGAATATAATTTGGAAAAATCAAACATTAGGTTGGATAATGAGTAAAAAATATAATAAGTCTCTAAGAGGAGGTGGTGATCAATGGTTAGTATAAGCCCACAAGGGAAATTAAGATGAAAGAACAAACATCTTGGGGAAGATGGTCAGATGAAGGTGGGTTTCAACCCAAAAGTGGATGGAAAGAAAAGAGAATAAGCCTTTCATAGAGGAGAATGAACTATGGTGGTTTTAATCCCACAAAGAGGAAAATAAAGAAAAGGAAATAAGATAAGAGGATAGATTGGAAACTAGTAAGAGGAATCTATAAATGGAGAAAGAAAGACAATCAATTGAATTAATTGGTTTGTTGAAAGGGAATGCCATGACCATTATGTTTTATGGTTAAAAGAGTGGTTTTACCATTTATTCCATAGATGTGAGCAACCTCAGGTATATGAAGCAAAAGCATCCAAGGTGTATAGAAAATCTTGTGTCATCCAAAAAAAAAGTGGTGTGTTGGTGAGTTTTCTTTCTTTGTTTAAATTTTTGACATGGAATGGTTTTTTAGAAGCTGAATTTCTTAAGTTTTCATTTTCTCTTGATTTTCAAACTAATGGCTAGACCAAGTTGTTGGGATAAATTTTATTATAATTACTTGGCATTAAAAGTTAATTTAGTTGTTCAAGTTGAATATGATTAGCCCTAAAATAAAAATATGGGAAATCTATGGCTAAAGGGATAGAAATAGCCTAGGGAAAAAATATGGTAGATTATCTCTAAAATAGGTCAATTATTTGAAAAACTTAGATAAAAATATACTAAATTTATTATACTAAGATATGCTAAAAATGACAAGTATAGCTATGCTAGATATTGAAAGAGAATGAAAATGAGATATTTAGCTAATTTTGATGCTAATACAAATATGGATTTAGAATAGGTATATAGGAGAATAGATATGGATTCTAGTGTATACACCTAAATTCATTCACTTACTTTATCATCACTAATATTACTATTAGTTGACACTAATTCCACTTATCTCATTTATCCCCTCTAATTCCATCATAATATCATCGTTTCTAGTCATGTATTTAACATCCACTTAATTCTTATTCATCACACTAACCTTATCCCTATCTCACCAAATCTATTAATTCTTTTAATCATGTTTTAATCTTATCCTAATCCCACTTATCCATTATTTGGGAATTTAAAAATCCCATGGCCCACCTACCCACTTACTAAGCCTACTCCTAAGCTATCCTACACCCCTAATCCCTAATCACCTACCTAATCCCTACTCTAATCCCATCCAAATCTTAATTAGTCCTTAAAAGGATTCTAGAATCCTCTCTAACTTGGCCCCTCCTCTTTAGAAGCCTCTATTATAGAGGCTTCCAAGGAATTTTTAATTCCTTGAAAATTCCTCCACCTTTGATCCTCATGGATCAACTTTGAATGTGAATGATATATCTTCCATCCATGGCCTATTTATACAAACCAATCCTCCATTGAAACTGACTACAATCTTCATGCCAAACCCATGATCAACTAGTCTATGCTATCATCCAAATCAATGAATCAAGCTATCATAATGTTATAAATATGAGTCTATGGTAAGCAAATCTCAATCCAAACACTTTAATATTTTATAGTTTAATCTTGGTTTTGAATAATTAGATTTAGGATTAGAGTGCTGATTTGAATGTTCATTCATTTATTTGAATTTTATCTTAATGGCTCTATGATCTCAATTGGTGGATTGACATTTTGGGTGTTTTGATGTAATTGCACAATCAAAACCATTTAGATCAAAATTTCATCTACATTTTGGTGACTATAATATGAAATTGTTAGCTGTAGCTTCTAATCCATTTTATACCTTAGTGTTAGTATCATGTGTTTATAGGAATAAGGAAGAGCTGCTCATATCATCATCAAACATTCAAACCAAAAATCCCTTTCTCACCTACTATAATATCATAGATTTATAGTCATGGTTTTTCTTAGAATGTCATCGTATTGTCTAGAAAGTCATAGTTTTGTCGTTATAGTCACAAATTTGCACTAAGCATGCTTAAGGTCTTATAATCAATTCTTGTATAAGTTTTTGGTCTTTCTATGCAATTGGCTTAAATATTTGATTGCAGGATTGATTTTTTAAATTTTCAATATTAAAATTGGGTAGTCATTTAGGCTGAGTAAAATCATAGATTTACAATCATGTTTTTGCTTAGAAAGTTGTGATATTGTCTTATAAAGTTGTGTATTTGTTGAAGGTGTCAAAACTATTATATATAATTACTAACTATGGAATCTAATCCATTTTATATCTCTATTTGAGTGTCATTTATTTTCAAGAACATGAATGAGATACCTAGGTCATTATTAAACATCCAAATCACAAACCCCTTCCCTACCTTGTTGCAAACTTGCAAATCATGAAATAGTGATTTTTCATAAATTAAGTGATTTTGCTTGATTAATGAACAACATTGTCTTGATTAAATTATCTAAGCATTAGTCTAGAATCATTTCAATTTTTTTTTAATCATATGTATATATTTTCAAACTTTTTACATATTTTATCCTCCTTTTTTAAGTCTAACTAATAAACTTTTAATCATTTCTTTGTTGTCTCGCAATATCATTGACTGTGAAAATGTGATTTTACAATAAAAAACACAATATTACCAAAATAGTCATGATTTTGTAGAAAACCATGTGGTAACTACTAATGGTTATCCCCTTTATTTAAAATTATGACTTTGTAGTCATGATATTACAAAAAATTTACGATTTTGCACTTTTTAGAAGCAAATTTGCACTTTTTGGAAGCATTTTTTCGTTGAATTGACTATATATATATATGGTTTTACCTTCTACAATTGCAATTTTTCTCTTCATTTTTACCTTAAAAATTGTCTTTTTTGAGTGCCTTTTTTGGACCATTTTCAATGATTTTTGAGTTATTACAAGCATCTCACAACTCCCAAAATACATTTGGCATTGGAGGCACTATCCATCAACCCCATCCTATACTATAACACAGAGTGCAGCTGAGGTGATACCCCTAAACCCTACAAGGGGACCTACCCCTTTACCCCATAAGGGGAGATACCCCTTAACATTATAAGGGGATTTTCCCCTTGGCCCCATTGGGGGCCTACACTCCCAGACCCCCATGTCATGGCCCCTTACCTAAAGATGTTATAGAGCCAAATCATGATTTTTTAGTGGTTTTTATTATGGCTTGCTAGACTAGCATTTTATTTCTTGTAGGGGTGAATTTAAAATCAATTTTGACTTACTAACATCTTATCTTATAGGTCATATATTTTTTCTAACATCTTTATCTTACAGGTTTCCCTTTCATGAGTGCTAATCAAACTACTAATCATTTTATTACAAGCTGCCTGTCAAAGAATTTTTGGCATCTTGAAAATTATTTTATTTGTCTAAGACTTTTAATCATTTTAATCACTTTGTTTAAATAATGTTGTCTAAACTCCTTTGTATATATCTTATATATTCTTGTATATCTTTGATCTTGTATATATCTCATATCTAATTAATTGGTTAATTAATCTCTTTGATCTCTTTATCTATTAACCGAGGGCTATGGTGGTGTATGCTCTCCTCATTATATCCTTGTACTAATTCTTGGAGGATAAAAAACCACTAAAAAACTGTCCCATTTTTATTTTTTAAGACAATGTGATATAGAATTGACATCCATGCACTTGCCATAGTCTTAGGAGGATAGTGACCATGGATTTCATCACCATGCATTAATGCACACTCCATGTTCTAACAAAGTATAAATATAAGGGATAATTATCATTAGGATATTTGTTTGACCCCATACAAGTCATATATGAATGGGAAGAGTTAATTATCTCAACCAAGTGCTATAAAATTACCCTACATGGACTTAGGCCCCACTATACATAGTGTATATTGGGGATGCCCCTAGAGAGGCCATTAAGCCTAGCATATGACCATCAACCATAATAGATGACTTAATTCTAGAGTCAGTATGAACTCTTGATGACTGTCATGTGAAAATAGGGGTAAGAGGGTTTGATATATTCTATAATAGTTCATCGACCTATAGCCTCACTCATGAGGCCATTAGATGGTGTAGTTGTTGGGTTACACACCCATCACTTTAATAATCTTAAGCTTGTGGTTTTCTTGATTAGATGCATGTTTTACTAGACTTGTGCTATTTATGAGTTGATTCATCCTTTTACCCAAGCCTATACACACCTATTTAGGCATTTTTCATCATCTTGTATATCCTTGTCTCATCATTATATCATTATGTACATCCTTATTAATATCCTCTTGTACATATTTTCTTTTTACATCCTTTTAAACACTATCTCATCTTACATCCTAGTCACATCCTATTCTAGTCTCACCCATCACTAGACATACCTCCACTATTTACCTATCCTTATAAAGTCTTGTATATCACATATTATCATAGTACAACCTCATATTATTCACTTATACTTAATATTAATCATCTATAACATCATTGTTATCAATTAATCCACCTTATCCATAACCAATCTTAGTCACCTCTTAGTTTTTTCATCACCATATTTCCACATCAACTTGTGTTATCTTACTCATCCTTGGAGTCTTAGTCCAAACCATATTACCTATCAAAAAACTCACCTTAGTTGACCCTTATCATTTGTCTTGACCTTATCTATCCTAATCACTTTATCCCTTACAACCTAACCTAATCATAGTCCAACCCATCCTTACCTTGTCTATACTAGTCACCTTGTCAAGTCTATATTCATACATCTACATCGACAAAAAACTATTTCCATAATAGGGTATTCATCATTAGCTTGCTTATGTTTAATCAAGTTTGATACATACACACCATCTAATCCTATTATCCTATCAATATATTAATCTAATCATCTTATCCTATTTGATTCAATCATCTTAGTCTTGAGATAGTCTAATCTAATCAATCCCTAGTAAAAATTAGTCTCTTGAGATAGTCTAGCCCCCCATCCCATCTTAGAGCTTGTCATATCTCATCCAATCAGATCCAATCCCAATCATCAAATCCTAGCTCATGTCTTAATTTGGTCTACTTGATCTTGTCTTATGCCATCAAACATCATAGTCAAACTTGAGATCAAACTAAAAAAAGTCTTCATCCAAATTTGTTCCACACATCCCATCCACATCCCTTAGTATTTTATTTCAATCCCTTGCACCTATTGATTGGTGCTAGTGAACCACATCATCCATACTTTCTCCCATCCTTATCCATGGCATGAAAAAAGGATTTGGTTAATACCCTAATTTAGCAATGCCTTATTTATAATAGAGATATGATCCTCTTTCACCTCCTTGTGATGAGCACTCCATGTCCTACAAACTTTGACTCCATTAATACAACCTTACCTCTAGTCTACACACATCTATCAACTCTTAGTCTTCACACTACCTAGTCCCATTCAAACTATTCATACACTAGTCATATCTAGTCATCTATCCCTTCTTACACTAGAAAAAGGGATCCTATCCTAGCCACCTCATCTATTATTAGTCCACCAATCCAATCACATCAATAACCATCTGATCCAAAGCCCAATGCTTCCAAATATAAGTCATGAAGTGAAGAGAGCCCATTTACTCCTCTCCCTATATCATTAGAAATCTTATTCAACCTAATTATTTCCAATGACATGATGGTATATCCAACCATACATCTTAATCCTATTAATCCTAACCCCTCTTGGTATAAAGCTAACCAATATTATGTATATCATAAAACTTAGGGGTATACCTTTAATCAATGTCATAATTTCCAAAAATATGTCCAAGACCTCATTAACCATGGTGACATATAAATTGAGAATGATTTAAATGATTTTACTTCTTTGGGTGAACAAGAAGAGGAATTCCAAAATTACATTCCTAATAATGATCAAACCCTTCCCTTTCGAAGCCAAGGTTAAGACACCACATCCGTCTTCCATGGTCCTCCCATATTTTTCAAATCCTCCATATAAAAAAAGTCTATTCTCCATGAACCTAGTCCTCATTATTCCTTCCATGGGCCTATCTTTGTCAAATACATTATTCTTCCATCATCTTCCTCTCACCCATCATATCAAAGACCCCACATTGAGAGGTCACTTGTGGACAATGAATCTTCTACTATTATCATTGCATATTGTATATCAAATTCAAAATTATAGTTAATACAAGTATTATTAGCTTCAACATCATGTTTAACACCAATATATAAATGATATCCCTTATCATAAACATCATCCCTAATTCATGTTATAAGAGATGATGACTATGCATACTTTTTTGAAGATATTTCTAATTCTAATGATAATCAATCACCAAACATATATTTTAATCCCAATAAGGATGATGAAGTCACAACAAAGTTTTTACAAGATTTATCTCTTGAATATTTTTAGATTGGATCTAATTTTACCTTGGACATGTGTCTTATAGATAATCTTAGTGATCCTTTTACTGATCTTGAGGAAATTTTCTCTGATGTCAAAACTAGGTCTCCAAGGAACCCCTATGAGGACCATGCTACCCCATCACCACTCATTGACCTCATCATACCATCCCCCCTACCTCCATCCATCATAGACCCCTTTCTTCCTATCAATGATCATTTAATCACTACCCTCTATTGGGATGAACAAGAACATACATTATTGGATCCTCTCTTGAGCAACATAATAAGTGCCACAAATGTCAAGGCCCAAGACCATATTCAAAAGGTCATACATGATAATCTAATTAGCTTTTATCTGATACATTAAAATCAATAAATTTCAAATCATTATCCTAATAAAAAAATATCTTCCCCTAGTGAAGCCCAAAATTAGGCGCTAAGGGACCATCAAAGTCAAAATCATCATCATTTATCAAGTCAAAATTCTTTCTAGTCTAGTAAAGCCCAAATTTAGGCACAAGGAGGTGATAAATAAATAATCAAGTCTAAAAATAAAAATAATGTCAAAAACACTATTATTATGGCCAATAATCTTCTAAAAAATTGTACTAAAGATGAACCATAAAATTAAAACATCTTAGATCTCTTGTAGTATTTTGTCATATGACACCAATAAAATACAAAATGTCCAACATATTTAATGGTGTGTGTGACTGATATTCCTAATCCCAAATCAATCATCACACCCTCATATCATGAATCTATTGGCACTCCAACCTATACCCTAGGAGGAGGTTTTTTGAGCCTACCTCCAAGGTTTGGGTAACATGGGAATAACCTACGGTTATGGGTGACCTATGGTTGGGATAAACCTATTTATTATGGGCCTAGATCCCTTGGTACATATATTTGGATAATATGGGGTGAAAAGGGATAGAGGAATGCATAAAGGAAACCTAATCTAAGGATGGTGATGCATGAATATCATTATCCACTCCCTTTGATCTCTAACAACACCAAAGGACCAAACTTGAACTAAAACACTTTATCTCCAAGGATTATATTTAATAGTGCTTCACATGAAGGTCATGGTGTATGGTTATATATTGGAGGTAATGGATGAGAGGCATGTATTGAGACACTTCCAACCAGGTTATACTTCAAGTATGAGCACTAGCCTTTGATACATCATATGACCTGCATAAGACAACCTACTAGCATTTAGGTGTGATAAGGACCTAAAAATGGAGAATTATACCACTTATGCATATAAAAAAACATATACACACTAGATTAAAATCATGAAGAAGATGAAATAGTCCATTAATAGTCTAAGAGGTTTACAAGATGCAAATCTAGGTATAGTTTCCTCATACCTATGTGAGGGATTGTATAATGACATTAGGGCCTGAATATATAGAAGGATGAGAAGGGAAAGATAGGTGAAAATGGTGTGAAGGTGATACGTAGAGGTCACAAATTACCATATCCTACTCCATCATTAGTTATAAGTAGTTACAACAGTCCCTCATACCCCCTCCATACGTTATTCTTCAATGATCCCTTTAGGCGTTGAGGTGGAGTGGTAGAGGCTAGGTTATAATTGGTTGACCTATTTAAAATCATGGCCATACCCAAATATATTCAATTACCCATTTATATTGAAGTTACAACATTAAAGTGGCTCAATTAGGTTACCATGAGTTACTAAGCAACTAACCATTCTCCTTACATGTTGACTAGGCCAAGGAAAATTGCTCTAATACCCCATTATGAGTATGAATTTAATTTTATCACCTTTATTAATTAGTTATAATGTTATTTTTATTATTAATTGATCTCCTAGCATCCCATCTATACCAAATTTTATCCTTGTTGACCCATGTAGGCCCACTAGGCCACTAGGCCTAGTGACTTGACTATGTGTTGATGGATAATAATAAACATAAAAAGAAACCTTAGATCAGGTTAATTAACCTATTTAAAGTCTAAATAATATGATTATACCATGACGTATGCCTTTACAAGAAATATATGTCTATAATTTTGCTAATCTAGGTGACTAGGTCACCTTCTAATAGCTTTTTTAAACTGCCTATTTGGTGAGGACTTTAAAAAGCATTTCTAGGTATATTTGTGAATAATGGGTGATTTAAAAAGGTTAAACAACTCTCAAATAACCCCCTCCAATGATTTTTAACCTTCCAAACAAATTTGTACTCTACAATCATCACAAAACCCTATAAAAACATGATTTTAGGAGGTTTGTATGCCTGTTTATATAACTTAATACCATGGACAACATCTTTTATAAGTTTAGTATGTTTTAGAAGTGTTATTAGGGCCATTATACTAAAAATAGATGCAAATTCTTCACTATCTTCTCAATCAAGTCATCACTAGGGTTTAAACAGGGTTTTGGAGGTCTACCATATTATTAACAATGGTTCATAAAGTATAAACCTCCAATACAAAACTTATGGACATATATTTTGAGTAAATATACCCCATAAAACCCTTTGATTTATCTTTTTCCCATGCATCTTTTACAAAGATAAACAAGTGCAAGTTGGCAGACTTACATTTCTTCATAGGCTTTCTAATTATGGATCTTTATTCCATGGGGGTTCCAAAATTACAATAAGATCATTGGCTTTGAATTCTTTTTTTATGAAAGATATGAGCACTTGAACTAGTAGCTTGAGGTGACTACTTAAGATTGTGGAGCTTGAGATGGGTCTGAAGACCAAATTCAAAATTTTATTACTTTAATCTATTTAAGACACTCTCCTTAGTTGATGAATAGGAATTAATGAGAAGTCCTATTTATCATCATAATCTAGTTCTTTTTCCTTGATTGATCATAATCTCTGTTTTGTATTATCCTTACTTAGAAATGGTTTCTTCTTTTTATTTCCTATGCTTTATGGTATCCTTAGTTTATCCCTATTTGTTTGTACAAATGAGGCAATATTAATATTATTAATCTTGTCATATAACATATAAATTAGTTCATACCTCATTACAATCATTCTTTTGACAAACAAGCTCTTACTCTTTCACTAGGTGACTTAGCCTTGGTCTCAACTATCCACTTTTGTTATAGGCTTCTAGTGGTAAATATCTTTCCAATAATGGTCTTGGAAAACCTTGTCATACATTTTTCAATACCCTAAATTCACTCAAATAAGCTAGACCTTTCATTCATCATCCTTTGACATAATGCTTCTATCATGCTTGTTTAGGCTAGTAGCCCTATTTTGGCCTTTATCAATTATTTAAACAATATAGGCTCTCTTCACTAGATCTAATCCCATATTCAAGCTTTATTTATTGAATTTTAGGTGTGTGTAAAGTTTCATACCCAGAATCCCTTCCTTTCTACTACTTCCTTTGTAACATATTGATTTAACTGTTTTGGGAATATTAGTGTTTTATTCCTAATTTAGTTAAAGGGTCTAGAATAAATAAATCAGTAAATAATATTGAAATAATTTGTATAATTTATTTGAATTTCATATATTTCTAAAAATAGTAATGAAAGAGGATAAATATAACTTAGCTTAAAACTGGACTGAGATGGCTGAGACAGAGGCTGAAATTGACTGTGTAGGATTGGGACAGTGTCATGAACTTGGATCTAGATTTCATTTGGTGAAAAGATAAGAGCACTAAAAAACATGACACTTTAAGGTCTGATGCTATAGTCTAGGTCCTATCATTTTTGTTCAAACTAGTCATAGAGATTTGTGTTTTTTGGGTTTTATCTGCAATCACTATGTGATCCTACCTATGAAAATTTGAATCTTGAATGTCAATAGAGCTCCTTATACAGATGATTAAATCTTGAAACCCTAGACCTTCATTATGCTTAATAAAACTTGAGAAAGAAGGGGGGGGGTTATTGTGTCTAAGATGCACTAAATGTATATCCACACCCTATGTGTGGGCACACTGCCTACATATCAATACTTTGAGGAGGGATCAAGCCATATGTAGTTCTCCCACTTGGTGTTCTTTGTGCAACAGTGTTATACAGATGCAAAAATGCCAAACTAAGAATGTTTGAGATGGTTAGGGACTAGTGTGAAGGTTTGAATATGCTGGTAGTTGTATTGGATAGCCATATGCATAGAATAGGGAAATTTGCCTCAGTGGGATTGCTTTTATTATTGCTTTCTCTTGTAATATTTGCCAACCCTTTCTAAATGAACTTTGAATGAGATTTTATAGATATCTATTGGTCATGGGTTAAATGTATTTGTACTGGGCCAATAGGTTAAATGAAGAATAATAATCAAAAGGAAATGATCATTTGGGCTCAAAATATGATTAGATAGGAGCACTAAAAATAAGACACCCTAGGGTCTGGCACTATAATCCAACTCTATTGCTCCTATCCTACAGGCTTGAGACTTGGGGGGATGGAGTTAATATGGGAAATGCAGCCTAGCTAAGCTAGAGTTAGGTAATAAAAGTGTATAGATGACCAGTTATAATCAAAAAGGTAACTGGAAGGGTTATGAGATCATGGAAGAGGGACCTATGGATTGGGTGTCACAAGCCACACTCAAGCTACCAATTTGGACATTTTATATGACTACATTTACCCCCCCTTTATTCTAATGATGTAACAAAGAGAAATAATAGGATAAAGGAAAGTATAAAGCGTACCTAAACTTACTTTTAAGGGTGAAGCCCATGAAGTTGTGTGATGTTGAGTGTGTGTAGAGAGAGCACATTGTGAAATGTAAATTTGTAAGAGAAAACAAAGAGTAAATTAGTTCTTACTAGATACACTATATCTAAAATAAGAACATAAAAAATATGGGTAAGAGAGAGAGAGGAAGAGAAAGGAATGAATACACCTCATGAGGTACATGGAATAATACAAAACTTGTTGTGATATTGAGTGATGCTAAGTAATGTTGGGTATGTGCTGTACCAGGAGTAATATCACAAGTAGAGCTAAATGCTTAATTCTCCAAGAGTGTTTCAAGAATGCAAAGGCTATCCTTTTAGCTCCATTATCTCCCACTACATGAAGTAATGTAATCATGCATGTGTTAATCAATGTTTGGACTATGTGTCCAATCCCTCTGAGTAGGTGGCTCAAGAATACAAAGGCTATCTATTCATTTGGATCCATCTTTGCCCACTAAGTGAAGCTATGAATTGATACTGATATAAATGTATGTCATATGAGATGGATCTTGAAGCCTATGAATGCTCTGTAATCTAATAATGTGGCATGTATAGTTGAATGTGTACTAAAAACTAGACCGATATTGGCCATTCTAGAAGGAGGAGATTAAGCTTGTATGAAATCCACTTCGAAACTAGAAATTAGGCTTATGGAAGCCACTCAAGAATGTGGAGGTTAGGCTTGTATGAAATTGACTCCAAAATGATGCCAACCACTTGTAGATGGAATCAGTCACACAACTACTTAGAATGCCTGGGTAATATACTAAACTCATAAAGAAAAAAAGTCAAATATGCCATGCACGTTGCCCCCAATCACTAGTGTTTGTAACATGGATTTTTATTTGGAAGTTATAAAAACTACCCAATATAAAATTAGAAGTGAGAGCTATCATGCCACACATGATGCCCCTTATATCTAGATTCTCTAAGAAAAATTGTATTGAAAATGCTAAATCTAAACTGATATGTACGTGATAAAACTATAGTTGAGCTGACCTTTCTACCTATTTATAGAAAATATAGGTTTTTTTTTGTTTGGACAAGAGCACCAAAAATAAGACACCCTTCTATTAGACACTATTGTCCATGTCTAGTGTTGATGTCCTTTGCTGAATCTGATGACTGTTCTATAATCATCACTATTTTTTTGGTCTGTTCTACTTAGTTTGACCTTTGATTGATATTATGAGTGTTCTAAAACCTATTTTTTTGACTGATAGGATCTCTAATCTATATGACAAAACCCCCATTTGTTTCCCCCTCTTCTGAGGGTAAAAGTGAAGATGCTGTAATGACTACCCTTAGAATAAAGAGCCCTATAAGTGTGTTATGCTATGAAATACATGATAATTGAAATGATGTCTCAAGATATAACATAGTTCATATTGGAGATTGTTAGATCAATAAGGTTATGCCTAGATATAAATAATAATGTAATAACATGTGCAATGTGCTAAATTAAAACTAGAAATGTTAGTTATTAGTTGTCAAGGAGGGATGGAGCATGATGTCTATCATGGCATCCAAGAAAGTAAGATAATGCATGATGTGGATCATGGCATTGCAAATAGTTGAGGAGCAATCAAGTAACAAGCACACAAGGCAAGAGGCAATAAACATACAAGAGTGGCCAAGGGGCTAAGAAAAAAAAAGACATGGGTACATGTCACTCACAAATAAAAAGTAAGCATAAAAAGCATGTTTAAATGCCACATACACATATAATTAGAAACAAACAAGGTTGGCACGAGGGCCACAATCACATAGAAGAGTACAAACAAAGGACATTGAAAAATGTCCTAAGGCACACACAAGAATATAAGTAAAGAACATTGGCAAATATCTTAAGGCACTTACAAGAGATAAAGCATGAACTGAGAAATGTAGTCACATCTAGCTATGTAAAGTAAGGAAGGAAATCATGTAATATGCTAAAAAAATCACATCTAACTAATCAAGGCAAGATGTGAAAGTATTCAAGACATGTAGTACAAGAATAGGTAGATGCTAAGAAATACACAAGTGTTATATACTTAGTGAGTGTTGATAAAGTAATCTATGTAAGTGAGTAAGTAATGTACATCAACATGATAAGTAGAGTGTCTGGTGTAGGAATGACATAACTTGGATGGTGTAGTCATGTAGAAGATGCCCCCAGTGGGTAGATATATCAATGTATGTATCAAATGTAGAAGTAGGATGCCCCCTTAATGGGTAGAGTAATGCAATCAAGGATCTAGATGCCACTACACACACTCAAAGAAGATCAAATGAAGCATGGTAATGTAGATAAATAGACAAATAATAACATAGAATAACAAATGTCAGTCTAACATGTTAGTAGAAATGTAAAACATGGATACTGCATAAAATTAAAATGTTTTTGTGTTTTTGAATTATTTGAATGTTTTTGGATTTTGAAATATTTGAATGTTTTTGTTTTTTTAAAATGTTATATTTTTTTGGTATTTTTGGCATAAGCTATGTATAATCAAGTATTAGGAGACTATGTACAAGAATTTGAAAAGAAACTATGTAAAATCAATGAAAAGGAAACTCTATACAAGCAAGGTTGAGAAGAGATGATATTAACTAATGAGTCTCATAAAAAATCCTTATCATGGTGTCCTATATCGAGGAGAGGGATTGTGCATGATCGTGAAACACAATGGAAGGGCTAAGACAATGGATATGAAAGCTATGTATTCTATAAATGCTTTGAAATCTCTAAAGTAGAAACCAACTATGGGGTCCCCCTATAACTCTAATAAGTGTATGAAACTATAGGGTTATTAGGGACCCATCTGGTAGTAGGAGAATCTCTCTAAACATGTGCTTTGTGAGTAGAGGCATGAGACCTCAATGATACTGCCCTGGGTGTGAACAATATAGATATAAACTATATAGAGTCCTAAAACTATGGTTACTCTAAAATATGCCTCCATGGAAGCATATTAATTCTTTATTCTAGTGAGGAAGGCCTCGATTATATTTGAATCTAAACTGGAGGAAGTAATGGTACTAGTGGAAGAGCTAAAACTAGTGGAGAAGCTGAAACTTGTGATTGTAAAGTAGATGGTGGATTTGAAGTGGGGAGTGGTAACTCATATGGAACTCCACCAACTATAACAACCTGATTAACATGAATGAATTTCATGCATATGTGAACTATAGAAGGTACTACTTAAATTTTTTAAATCCATGGTTGGCTACGCAACATATCAAAAACTCTTGCACTGGGAACAATAGTAAATGACATGGCCACATGTGTTAGACCAACCTATAGAGGAATTACAATCTCACCCAATGAATTCTATATATACCCACTAAATCCATTGATAACTATGTTTGTTGGGGTAATATCCTACTCTAAATATCCCAAATGCTACAGTAATGTCATAGTGCACATGTTCACACTAGATCCATTATTTATGAGAACACTATGAATGGGATGATGATTAATGTAAGCTCTGATAAAAAGTGCATGGTAATCCAAATCATCCTTGAATATCTCCTACTCTGATAAGGAGATGGAAGGTTTAACTATAACTCTAGAATTATACACACCAATCATATTTCTCAAAGGATGTACCTCAACTGAAGGTGCATGGTATATAGTTAGTAGAGGATGTGTATGATATGCATGGTGAACACCTGATGTATCCCCTATCTCTTATTTAGAATGTTATGGGAAAGGATCTAAGAATATTTTCAAAGCTTTGTCCTATGTTTTATTTACCTGAGGAGACTTAATTTAAGTTCCAAGATCAATAATGTTGTCATCTATCAAGTCCTATATCTTGCATTTCAAACTAATGCAACTATTTATTATATGGCCTGGTGCCCAATGAAAATCATAAAATGCATTCTGATCATATCCCCATGGAAGAGGATTTGTTGGATCAACTTATTGAATAGGAGGGAGAGATATGATATTACATTCCAATAGATGCTAAAAGACTTTGGCTAGAGATATTGGTAAAAGTTTGCTGAGGAGGTGTTGATAAAACCACTTGTTGAGGGGGCTCTGAAGTCACATTAACTATAGGTTAATTTGGAATCTTACTATCATTGACCTTTACTTTATGTGGGACTTTACTAATACTCTTATTTTTTATTTCAGAGATGCTCATGTACTTGGGTTTTCCCTTTAAAAATAGTTTGACTTCCCTTTCCTTTAGTGTATGACATAACTCAGTGAAGGAAGAGAATCTTTTGAAAATTATTGATTCATGTAAAGATGGTAGAAGACTCTATTTGAAGAGATCTTGTAACTCTTGATCGTCCATGGGGCTAGTCATCTTAGCCAAGATAGTCTTATATCAAATAAAATGATCTATGAGATGCTCATTTGAAGTTTGTTTCTATTGTGTAACTTGGGCATAAGAAATCTTGTCACCTACGTTACTGCTAAAATAAACTAGGAACATGTTAGTTAAAGGATTGAATACATTGACCGACTAATTTGGTAGACTCTAGAACCATTATAAGGCATAATCATTTAAACTCCATGGAAATAGCTTGGTTAGTAATTAGCTATTTAGCACATAATCCAAGCATGCTGCATGAAAAGCTCTCACGTTTATCTTTGAATCACCCTTGCCATCATATAGAGTGAGCTTGGGTTGAACAAAACCTGATGGTAAGGGTGTAGAATCAATATGACATACCAATGGTTTATGAAGTAGAGAAAAATAATCCAAAGCCTACATTAGTCTAAAATCACCTTGCTCAAGATGTAGCACCTTAGATTGAAGAGATTTTATCTCTTACACAAGGGAAACCACATTAGGAGACAAATATGTACTAGTTATAGCTAGTGGTGGCATAGAGGAAGGGTGGGCTACTATAGGGGGTTGTTGAGACATAGTTACACATGTAGTGTCATTTTCAATTAGTTGCTCTGTGGTTTGAGAAGATTGACCATT
Source organism: Torreya grandis (assembly GCA_037957365.1). Classification (NCBI taxonomy): domain Eukaryota; kingdom Viridiplantae; phylum Streptophyta; class Pinopsida; order Cupressales; family Taxaceae; genus Torreya; species Torreya grandis. Next base: position 613,118 of record JARHVA010000911.1, on the reverse strand, counting down.
GTTTGCTTTTTATTTCTCTTTGTGTAGTATTTTAAGCATATCATCTTGCATTTTAGGGTGTTTAGTTAAGATTTATTAAAGATTCCTTTTATTAGTTTCATCACAATTAGTGTATTGGGCCATTGTTAAAGTAGGAAAACAAATTGAAAATTGATTGATTTTTTTGTAATAATTTGTAATAAGCAAAGTGCTATGGAAGGAAAGTACTAAATATAGGAAATGTAAAGTCCTAAAAACAACAAACTAGAGAATGCATAAAAATGATATGAAGCTCACAAACATGTAAGATGATACCCCAAGAAGCGAAAGGAGCTAGTATATTCAACTAGGGTTTGAAAGAAATGATTTTTAAAATTACTATGGTAAATTTTAAAAAATTATCTAGGAAAATTTGATTTAAATATACTGGAAAAATAAAAAAAATACTTGAAAAATATTGAGACCTAGTATAGGCAACTATGGTTTGAAGGAAACTATTTTTAAAATTACTAAGGTAAATTATAAAAATTAAATGTAAAATTATGATTTTAAATATTCAGGAAAAATTACAAAAATTATAGAAAAATTATAAGGAAATTTATCTTAGGGTTATTAGGGTTTTTATACACAAATGAAGTAAGTCAGGTTCTCCAAATGATTTAACTATTTTGGGAATATTTAAGTCTTATTCCTAATTTAGTTAGGGGTCTAGAATAAATAGATTTGTAAATAATATTGAAATAATTAGAGTACTGATTTGTATAATTTATTCGATTATTGTATCTTTTTAAAAATAGTAATGAAAGAGGAGAAATGCAACTTAGCTAAAAATTGGACTAAGATGGCTAAAATAAAAGTTGAAACTAACTATGTAGGATTGGGATAGTGTCATGAACATGGACTTGGATTCCATTTGATGAAAGGATAGGAGTGCCAAAAACATGACACTTCAAGGTCCAGTGCTATAGTCTAGGTCCTACTATTGTTATCTAAACTAGTCAAAGAGATTTAAGTTTTTTGAGTTTGTTCTATTGTCCTTGTGTGATCCTTCCTATGAAATTTTGAATCTTGAATGTTGAAAAAGCTCTTTGTAGAGCTTATTCAATCTTAAAATTTTAAAACTTCATTATGCTTGATAAAACTTGAGAAAAGGGGGGGGGGTTAGTGTGTGTAATATGAATTAAATGTGTATCCACACCCTGTGTGTGGGCACACAACCTACATACCAATACTCTGAAGAGGGATCACACCATATGTAGTTCTCTCACTTGATGTGTTTTATACAATAGTGTTACGTAGATGCAAAAATGCCAAACTAAAAATGCTTGAGGTGGTTAGGGATTAGTATGAGGGTTTGAATATGCTGGTAGTTGTATTGGATGGTTGTATTAGAGAATAGGTAAATTTGCCTTAGTGGTCTTTATTGTATTCTTGATCACTCTTATAATATTTTCCAACCCTTTTTAAATGAAATTTAAATAGGTTTTTATAGAGATCTATTGGTCATGGGCTAAATGTATTCATGCTAGGCTGACATAATGAAGAATATGAATTAGAAGGAAATGGCAATGTGGTATCAAAATGTGATTGAATATGAGAAAAAAAGATGGTACACCTTAGGGTTTAATGATATATTATAACCCCAGTGATCTTATCCTATAGGATTGGGACCTAGGGGGATGGAATTGGCACAAGAAATGTAGCCTGGCTGAGCTAGAATCAAGTCTTAGAAGCATAAAGATGACTATTCATATGCAAAGACATGTCTATAAGGGTTATGAGAGCATGAAATAGGTTCTTATGGATAGGGTTTCACAATCCACACTCAATCTACCAATTTGGACATTTTATATGACTACACATATCCTTCCTTTAAGGGCTAATTAAGCCTATTCCAAGACCCCTATGTTAGAATCCATACCTTTCTATACTCTACCAATCCCAAACCACTTACATCAATTTAATCATGTTCAGGGGAAAAAAATCACAAAGTTTTGTGATTTTATATTAGTGAAATCTATCAAAAATTGAGAAACCCTAATCTAGTGCTTTACATCTAATGCACAAGCTTAAGAACCTTGTAATTTTAATTCCTCTCATTTTACCAAGAGTCAAAGGAAAAAATTAGTTTATTTATGTATATTTTCATTTAATATTTCTATCCAATGAGGTTATAGTTCCTATCTAACTCTATTACACTTCTAAGGGCTCTAAATATAGGGTTTTTGCCTATAAATTCATGACTGTGTAGGGTTTCATGACCTTTTCACTATTATTAGGAGTATGTAAAGAAATAATATGGTTTTTTGAGTGACTTATCCCATTTATTAACACACAAACATCCAACCTATACTCTTTCATTTCTATTCCTAAAACATGTTTGCTTCCTTCTTAAGCATTACCTATGTTGAACAGGATATGATAGAACTCTGGAACCTAAGTTGAACAACCCATTTACAAGAATGCTTTAAAGGTTTGGTTTCAGTGTCTATACATGTTAAAATATATTAATGACTTGTAAAATCTAATTCCATTCACCCATTAAGATATTTTTGTATATCTTAACAATGTTCTTTCAAAATAGGGGGTTTTCCTTAGACTATAGAAACAGGGCACCAATTGTTTCAACACAACTCTTGATTCTTTTAGCTTGACAAAGAGATTACCTTAATTTTTTGAATTAAAATAATAACATTAGAGTAAAGAATCTCTCTTATCAACCTGTACTCATTCAGTACCTTCTAATGGAACCTTTGACATTTGATCAATTAATCAATTAACATTGTAACAGGGTGTTAACATAGGCAAATAGGGTTTCCTTTACTAAGGTAACTAGCAGTAGAATTTTATCTCTTGTGAAATCTTCCAATTTTTCAACTCTCATCCCAATTATATAGGTGATTTCATGTCATTCCTATTACCACAAAAATATCATTCTTACCAACTTTCTCCATCTTTTTAAATGTATTTACAGTCCTTAAACTTGTAGATATACAAAACCTAGGCACACATATATCCTTGAAGGATCACATATAAGAAATGTATTTATGTATTTACAAAGAATAAATCCATAAAACTATACAGGGAAAAACAAAACCAAAATACCTTATATTTATTCTTGATTCAAAATTCTTTTATAAAAACACAGTCCATAATAGAGCAAGACAATAGTTCTTAAGATGATTCTTTTCATCCCTTCATGGGTCCCTATTTTATTTTCTTGGTGCTTATCTTCCACCTCTCTCACCTATCCTACTCTATCTAACCCATTCAAACATGTACAATATTCTCCTTTTCAACCAATTTCAAGATTGGTTCAGGTGGTTACAAACCATAACTTTCCTAAAGACAAGTTGAATGTGGGGTTTCTTGATTTCATGATTAAAGTATGATATTTCCCCTTATGACCATGCAAAAATATGACTCAAACACTTATTACAAGGATTTTGTGACCCCTTAACACTACTATTTACTCTTGTCCACCTCTTTACCTTTGCTTGTGTCATTCTTGGCTTATGATAAAATTTAAAAATTCAAATTATAGTTTTCGAGGGAAAACATCCAAATCAAATTCTAAGCCCTTTCATGGCTTCCTAAAACCTTAAGGAAATTCATTAAACTTCTTAACATGTAATATAACCTTGAACACTATCATTTTGACTAGATTGACCCCTTATAAACTAAAACACATAAATAATGTTTTCTTTCCTTGATGCTCCTACATCATTAGGACTTGAATCATCATTACACATATATATATATGGTCATCAATATAATTGAGGAGGTTTGAAATGCCACAAGATAAAGACTGGGGTCTTTAAGATGCTTAAGGATGCTTTAGGCCTTACAGGCCTAATCTAAATTTGAGGCTCTTATAGGTGGATTGGTGTCTCATAACACCTTTATCCCTCTATTTCAACCCTTTGTATTTGTCTCCAACTTCCTATACCACTATCCTAATCCCTTATTCATTATTTGTAGGTCTAGCTTGGGTTTATTACTACCATGCCTAGAATGCTTGGGTAGTTGGTGTTGTTAGAGATATGAGTAGTCTCATCAATTCTAATCAATAATTCTCATAATTTTATAATTATGAAATATATTCCCATGGTTTAGCATCATATTTTAGATTGAGCGTCCTTCACCCCTACATACTTCTCATACAATCAAGACTAGGGTTTGTGAGCAGTTAGGTCTATGTAACCCTGGTGCCTAGTCTAGTGCCCTTTTGTCTTAACTTAACAGTCTTAGTCTCTTAAATTTTTTTTTTAAAAACCCTCTCTCACTTCCCCTTTAGATTTATTTAGTCTTCCATAAGATTTCAAACCTGCACCAATCCATAATTTCAACAAATAGGCTTGTTTAGGTCCCTTTAAGCCTAATATGCCTGTTTGGGCCATTAGGTTCTTCTTTACCTTAAATGATCAAGGTATTATAATGGAATATAGTGTAAAAATTTATGGAATATATAGACCACATATCTAGTCTCATGTTTAATTTTATTCATGGTTTCACACACCTCTTTTATTTTATGTGTCCTAAGATTCTATGTTTAGGCATGTGTATATCAATTTTAGGCATATTTAGCCTAGTTAGGTCATTAAACCCTTTATTTTATATACTTAAGACTCTTATCACTTTGAAACCCTTAATTAATCTTTCTCACTTACCCTATCATGTTCTTCAACCTCCCAATAACCATAAAACATGCAAGTACCTCCACCCTTTAATCACAAGCTTGTTTATATCCATTTTAGGTCTTATAGATCTAGTAGACCATTATCTCCATTTGATAACATTTAAATACAAAAACATATTAATGGGAAACAATGAGATAATTTAAGGAAAAAAGTGAGAAACCTCCCTTCTTGCCTTTATGTTTCACCTCCTTGTAGGATTTACTTTAACTCTTACTCTTCCTGACTACTTGGTTGTAGATCATCAAGTAGGTCTGTTTAGCTTTTTAAGACATTGGATGTATTAAGGACCAAAAATTCTAGTGAATATTGATATACTTAAGAGAATAAGTCCTAGGTTATATATTTCCATTATAATGTCTCACTTCCACATAGGGTTCAACATAGTTACACTTTCTCTTACCCTGCTTGTAGATGGTAGCCTTGCCTTGTGATTGTGTGTAGGTGTGATTAGATGGGTTTTGTTTTCATGAAAACCTTTTTAATTATTATAATTCACATTACCCTTGTTAATTTTTTAATATTTTTCTCCTCACACACTTCAAGACACCTTAAAAATAACTCTTTTATTCAAACCACCCTGCTCTTACAGTTAGGTCTATAGGTGGTTATCTTAGGTCTCTTAACTATGTGTGACCACTTGATGGGTGGGATTAGATGCTATATAATTCTCATAGATTCCATCAACAGGTTGCTTTGACATCTCATTTATATTCTTAACCTTCTAAATCTCTTAATCTTTATCATACTAATAGAGTTCCCTAACCCTATAGTCACAACTAGTGTTTTCTTCAAAATATTGACTAAGTCACTCTCTTGGGGAGATTGAGATGGTGTTAACCTTGGATAAACTTATCTTTTCATCTCCATTCAATTTTTTACATCATTATGACTCTTAAAGTCTCCTCAATGTTCCTCTGTATCTCATCTTAATAGTTCTAAACTTGTTTGGACTGCCTTAAGCCTATAGGTGGTTGAATGAAGGTAAGTCCCTCAAGGATTGAGGATGTGAGTGGTTTTGAGTGTAGCGGAATTAGGGGGGCATGATGAAAACACTATATAAGATTAAAATTAGATGCTACTAGTGCATATTATAATTTACCTTTATGATTCCTCATAGTCACTACCAAGACACCTACTTATACTTGTAAGAATCTCACATTACATACACAATAATCATATTGGAGATAGGACTTGAAGGATCCACTTGATCATCTAGTGGCTTATATAAGATTCAGAGGTAGAGGATGCTTAAATGGATTTAAGGAAACCATAATCAAACCTAAACATCATAAAACACCTCCATTTTATGCCTTGGAGAATCTTCAATAAGAAGCAACACTATCTATAATCTACAAAAGTGAAAACATGAAGTTTTGTTAGCTCTTATAGAGATCCAATTCCTAACACTATTTGTGTTAAAATTATAAATATTATTTGAATTGCACTCAAATGAAAATTTTATGTCAAAATCCAAAAACATGATAAATGGTTTGAACTTATCATTTACAAGTGCCAATTTAGGTCAAAGTATCCCTAAATGGGGTAATGCAATTTATGGGCCAAATAAGTTTGATCAATTCATTTCGAGTCAAAATGATGATTTTACCTTTTTGTGCTTTAGATCACTCTTTTCTTCTAAATTCATTGGTACATGTCACAAACCTTTGTTATTTTGTGTTGAAAACATCCTAAATGGGAATACGGTTCCAATGCATCTAACATCACCTTTTAATTCTTCCTGAGTCAAATTATGAATCAATAATATGATTTTCTGGCCATTTTGATTAATTGAGAGCTAGTTTCTAAATAATTACACAAATGTTGATTAACCTTATTTAAGCCTAATTGATACAAATCAAGATTTTATGTGGATTTTCCATGAGAGTTGTTGAATATTTCTTTTTAGAAATTAATTTTTATTATCTACATCATCAGGTGATATCATCTATGGGGTGGCATCCATCAAGCCATAAGTGCATAAAATATCATGATTATGGGTCTCTCATGCCTCTTTATTACCTCCCATGCTTCATTAATGTCCCTTCTTCCAAATTCATGATGAGGATAATTATGGATTTTAATTACATAATTCATTTAATCCATGACCACACATCTCAATCTTGAGATGGATGGTCATGGTTGATTCTGGTCATTCTTGAAAATATATAAATAAAGAGGCCATGGGCATCATTTTTGCGCTTGAATATTACAAATTTATAATGTTAAATTATTTCTACAATTCTTTGCATTTGATCATTGATTTTGTTTGCAAGCTTCATTTATAGGCTAGTTTAGTGATTCCAAAACATGAGCCTAGGTTTTGTGGAGTGTTCTTGAGACATTGGAGGAGTTTTCCATCATTGTTGATAAAGACAAGGATGTTTGATCAAGAGAGAACATGATTATGAGATGATTTTGGAAAATGGATTCACTTTGGAAGGTATATATTCATTACTTTCTTTGATTTGTATTTTATTGTCACTAGTAATTCCCACATGAATATATAGGCTTACTTCAGTTTATTCTTATGGATTCTTCCTTTGGTTTGTTGGAATAATGTTTGATTAAACATGCTATGTAATCCTATTATATCTCCCACAGCTTCACACATGTGAATCAAGGGTGGAGAATACCATGGAAGGACTTTAGGACCTCTAGAACAAATCTACAAACACAAAGTTTTAACATCATCTCAAGAGTGTATCAAAACTAATGCAAATTTGACCCCTGTATAGATGAAGGCTTTTTGACTGGATAGATTCTTAACTATTGTTCATAGAGTATAGGCCATAAATTTTTAGATGAATTCCAAGAATGGGAAGGTCAAGAGACCCCATTTCTCTTACCAATAAATTATCTCCCCATTTTCTCTCTCCTATACTGACTGAGAAAAAACCTAAGAGCTTATTCAAGTCTGCCAAAAAGATCAAAGGAGAAGTGGACTAGTTTTGGGCTTATTTTGCATCTTTTAGGGGTGAAATTTCTCTAGAATACTTACCATGAACACTTATGAGAATATATGATCTTCCTCTATATGAAACTAACTGTACATGTCAATATAACCCTATAAACACTTGAAAACACCCTATTTTCTTGCATTTTTCATGGTTTAGGTCTTAAAAACACCATTGGAAGGTAGAGGGAGAGAAAAAGAGAAGTAAAACAACACTTAAAAATAAGTGGTATGGTTTTGGGAGTTGAATATATGTACTTTCCCATGTGTGGGACCCATTTTGTGAGTGGGAAGTGAATTTGACCACTAAGATGGACCTTTATGCATATGAAACCATCTATTCATGACTATATGATAAAAATAGGACCCTTTTAATATATTTTAAAATAATTAAACACCTAAAATATTACCCATTCCAAAGGTTTTATAATGTGTTGTGCCCAATATGAGGTGTTTGAGGGTTATTTGATGATTTAGAGGATGAATCAAGTTTGAACTAGGCTTGGATGATTATATCATGGAAATGGCTTTATATACATCTTATACCTCATGTCATGGCTTCAGACAAGGCTTAGAAATATTCTCTATCTTGATATCAAGGTCTATTTTCAAGGAAAGGCTTAAAATAGGCTCATATACCATAATAACCATAAACCTTTAAATATCCAAATTACCTTAACTTTTGCTAAAGATCCTTAATCTTGTCAAAAAATGATTATACCAACCTCAAGGCTTGAAAGGACATGAAAAATCTTCCACTTACTTAATGACCAATATGACCACCTAATACATCACCCAAGGACTTCAAAATAGGTTATGACATGTGGATCTCCCAAGCAAGTTTTAACAAAAACATGAAACCTTAAACCATGCTAACAAGGTTTTTAACAGGTAAAGAGAGGACAATGACAAGATTTAGACCACTATGTACAAGATTTTAATGGTTTTTATGGAACTTTTTTGGTTTTAGGGGTCGAGATTTGGCCTGGGAAGCTAAATTATCAACATATTTGGTAACTCATATGGGTTGACCGGCTTGTTAGTCAAGGGAACCCACTAACTCTTCATGATAATGACAAGATTCATATATGAGATCATGACTTGGATGACCATCTTCTTGGACTACTAATCAAATAACCTTATAACACCTATTAGTACTAAAACACCAACCACACACAAGGAAACTAAAGACAACAACACCTAACACTTAAGAACCAAACAAGACAAGACACCAAAACGACTAAGCTAACACAATAAACTTGTATTGACCACTTATTTGAAATAAGACAATAGCTAACATGAATAACTAATTTTAACACACCTCCTTTCTCCTCAAAGATAAAAATGGAAACTCCTTTGATCACTATATCACCATGCGGTCAGATTACTATATGATGAATGGAGTGTAATCAGGGACTACACATTGAATGAGTACTTTTACTTGCAAATAGAGACATTAGCATGGTCATAACTTGTTAGAGTTACAATTGGATCTTATTTCTCCATCCTTGGGTGCATGGTATAGCCATGTATACTAATCACATATTCGTATTAATTCAATACTTATATTATTTACATGAGCACCCTCATCTCTATCTTAGTCATATGCTACTCTTGATCGAGTTGGATAATATGAAGTGGCTCTTATGGTATGGCTACAAGGTTGGATTCCAAGAGAGATACATCTTTTTTCATTGAATCTTGACACCAGTAAGGTTTATTTTCATTTACTAATAATGAGGAGGCATCTATAGATGAGATGAGGGTCTGATAGCTTTGACTTAATATCTCAAACAAGTCATCTTCACATGAAACAATTCCTTGAGATGGAATGGTTGGAGGGTTATCCTCCCCTTGTATGATGGTACTATCTGCATCAATCTAAATCTAATCATGGAATGCTTCAAGTAGAGAATACCCTAATTTTATGATGTCAAACAAATCATTTGTTTGATATTCACATGGTTCTAGTTTCGCATTGTTTGATCTCTCTTCAAGTTGGATAGTGGCTAATGTAAGAGTAAATATAACACAGTTTGAGGAAAGTTTTGGAACCTCACCTTCTTGACCATGTTCATGGAGTTCTAAAAAAATTTATGCCACTTCTTATGTATCCTTAGTAGTTCTCTAATATATCATCACAACTTGGTCAACTTGTCTCTTTTCTAAGTGTCCTTATCTTGCATCTACTACAAGTCAAATAATTACCACACTTGCACACTCTTTAGAACTATCATGGGAAATGGAAATTGTCATGTCATCAATTCCATCTTCTTCTTGATTAGTTAAGGCTAAATTGTGTCTCTCCTCACCAAGAGGTTTACCAATGATAACTTCTTCTTCAAGTTCACTCAAGTCACCTTCATCAAACGCCACATCAATTTTAATTTATTCACTCACCTCCTCAAGGATAGGATCTTTCTCAAGAAGTGGAACACAATATTCTTGAAAGACCTATAAAAGCTAAGTCAAATCTAATTATGTCATAGATGCCTCATTCCTCTCACTGAGTTTCTCATTATTGAAAGTCAATTCCTCATTCTCCTTCTACATAGTTTTTGAATGGACCTCCACGATGGAAATGTATTGGGTTATTAAGGATGGGGATGGGAATTGGATGGTTTTAATTTGTATTTTACTTCAACATTTTGGCTTATGCTTGGGTCATATTCTTTTCCCCATGAATGCACTACTTATTTCCAAGTTAAAAACTTGGATTTTGCTTCTTATTTTACATATGTTTTAGCTTATGGCATAAATTAAGGTACTTCCTAGTGAGATTATACTATTATTTCAGCTTCCACTAACTAAAACAAGTGCTAATTTGCTCTTTCAATCTCCCTCTTTAGGTGGGATTCAAAATCAAGCCTTAACAAATCAAATATCTCCTCATGATGACTAGTACTCTCAAAACATACTTTTTGGAAACATAATGAATGAGAAGGGGGGGGCGGTGAATCAGTCTTCAATAGATTTCAATCAATTTCATCCACTCATATATGAGATATGAAAGCAACATAGTGGTCTAGCATTTCATTAATAACCAATCACATGAGCATGAAACAAGATAACACATCATATATATGGGAAAAACTCATGGGGAATAAAACGAAATGAAAAAAAACTTGGACAACATATCCTATAATATAATGTATCAAATTTAGTTGAGAACGAACCCAACATGGAACACCAACCTCATATTTATCAAGCACACACTTGGCTTTAGCAAGCACCCACTTATTAGGAGGCTACAAGCCCATATGACTAAGAACCAAATAAGTTAAAGGAAAATTATAAAAGAGCCAAACTTAAAGGTATCTATAAATCCATATTAACCAAACACCAACTTAGAGAAGACCAATTCTACAAGTACCAACCTACAAGGAAGTTTCAACCCGCTCTTCAACCAAGCACCAACTTAGCCAATCAAACTTTTTAATTCTATTATTCCACTTAGATATCCGTTTGATCTATACAATACCATAAATTAGGAACACATATTTTATGAAAATTTTATAGCCTCTCAATAGACAATGATAACTTCTTTAGCTCTACTCCACTTTATCTCTCTCAAAACTGTCTCTAGGCTTCTTTGCTCAATTAGCCCTCATCAAAACTGAATAGGTCATATGACCTTAATATTCAATATCAAAACACATATATGATCATCATGAAATGATTATATACTATCCAATTATGTTTTAAAGCATCTTATCCAACATATTTATGCTCGTTTATTTATCAATTCATTCATTTCCTCTAAGCTTACTCAAATAGGCCTAAAAACTACCTTATATATATACCATTCATTATTCATATACCACTTAATTATCCACACACCCTTAAAATATTATGTCATCCATATAATAGTTCTTATTACATATAATAAACAAGATTAAAATTAACTTTGAGTCCATTTTGATCTATCATGACTCAATTATGCCTCATTTCACTTTTAGGTCTCATGGGAGACCTAATTATATTAGATCTATTTAGTAAAACATTACCATTTGATCATTGAAAAAAATTATACATACATAAATACATTCAAAAAACATACAAATATACCTTATAAAACATCCTTTTATCTCCATAACACTTTTAAGTCCAACTCCTTCATGAAATCCCTCAATATTAGTCAGTCCTATTAGGTATGTGTATACCAAAAAGTATGTCTTTCAATACTGAAGATCAAACACACTTAATAATTTAAAAAATGATGATAAAAATTCATATAAAAAATATACATGACCTAAGGTTCATTAACAAATGAAATATACATTTTCACTCAGAGATTAAGGCTTAAAGAACACTTTTGCAACTCACTCACTTAGAACCACTAGTAAACTCAAAAACATAGTCATGGTGACTTAGACATCCAAAAAATGTGTAGACAATTTAAATGATTCTTGATGAATGTAAATGGTTATCAAAGATCATCAAGACATACTCAAATGAAAATATCATATGGTCCAGTGGCAAATGTTGGTCTTACATACCAATTTCTTAACCTTACATCACATTGTCTTATTTGAACGAAACAAGTCATTTTGTGAGCAAATTTTTCCACCATAATCACTGACCTAAAAAAATTATTAAAAGAATTAAAATGTATTAAAATTATTTAAAATAATATATATTCACTTGGTGACATCATTGTATCATGAAAATACATTCTAATTCATCTTCTCACTGTTGCCTGGGTTTTACACTATTTACCCCATTATGTATGTCTGCAACTGGCTAACTTGGAAGACTTGTTTATAAAATTATAAGGGTGGAACATATATATAAACCTTAATTGACATGTAGTATTATTCTCTATCTCCTTCCATCCATTTTATTTTCTTGACCAATGCAACTTTTGACTGCTATAATAAAATGTTCACAAACAAGCCTATATCTGCACATTTCCTCTCTCATTTGATTAACCACCACCACTTAGAGGTAATTTGGAGAGTTTAATACATGATAAAATAGTTTTTATATTAATTTTAGACCATTTTGGGCTATTTTCAACAAGATCTTCCACATTAGGTCCTTATTAGGATTTTAGGGAGTTTTAACATAGGTTTTGGTGTTAATGATTGTTTATAAAGTATTGCCCCTTAAATCCAAAACAAATTCCTTAAGATATTAACTAAGATCCTTACCCATCTCTCCTTAACAACTCAAGTTTCCATGTAGAGGTTACACGTGCCAATGAATGTCTGAAAGTGCCTCTCAGGTCTTGAGACCTCATTCTATGAACTTGAGAAGGCCTAAAACAATGTTTCTTGAAATTTAATTTAAAACCATGTCCTAAAAATTTGTGAACATGCTTAAAAAAATATATAATGTCTTTATCCATGCTCACATATGAAAATTTTTCTTGGAAACTGGTCTTTATGCCTCATTAGGCCAAGCAAGGTCTAGGAATGGTCTAGGTGTAGACTCGATCTCAAGGTCCTACCCCTATGGGCTCACCTTAAGACTCTTATGGATAA